>JAABKJ010075445.1:70899783-71063115 GCA_011634705.1 Andricus grossulariae | reverse complement strand
CAAATTAAGTTTGCACAATTCGCCTTGAATTCTCTATAATTTTGTATAATTCCCTGGAATCAAACAGCATGCGTTAGAATGTATTCGAATTTTATATAATTAATTAGAATTCATGTAAATTGGAATTACATTCAGAATTTATACTACGATTCAGTAGAATTAAATATAATATCAGTTTACTTAAATTAATTAAAATCATCATAAATTGAATTTCATTTCTTAAAATTAATTTTTTCGATATTCTTCGTATTGAAATTTATTTTTAAACTCAGATTTCAAATCTCAATTTCAATCTTCAATTCATTGACATTTTTCCCAATAACTATTATTAATAAATAAATGAATTCGAACTATATTGAATTTTAACTTGATTTTAATTAAATTAAATCAAATTTGGATCAAATTCAAAATAATTAAATTGAAATCAAATTCAATTAATGTGAATCTTAATTCAACTTATTTAAGTTTCCATAATTCGCCCTGAATTCATTATGATTGTATAATTACCTAGAATTCAATAGAATTTGTCAGAACTCATTTAAATTTAATATAATTTTTTACAATTCAATAATTGTGTTCAACACTTGAATGAGTTTAATTCAGTTACATTAAAAAAAAATTAATTCAAGGGAAATTTTGATTGAATTACCTTGAAATTCAAATTTATTAACAGGCATAACATAATTTTACAGAAAGAATGACGTATTTAACATTGAAAAACATTTTAAAAATAATAACCAAAATAGAAAATTTCCCAATCACAAAAAAAAATAAAACTACCCAAAATGTTAAGAATAATTGAAATGTTCTGAAAGTGAAATTTAAGAAAACTAAAAATATTAAGAAATATTAAATTTCCGAAATTGCATAATTACGGAAATTTCAACATTTCGAATTTTCATAATCACAAAATTAATGAATTCTCGAAATTTCTATATTTTTCGATTTTTTTTGGAACATTTGTATTTAACTCATAAAAAAGATTCGTTAATTCGAAGAAGATTATTTGTTTTCACTATATTTGGTTTGATTATTTGGTTTATTTTTGATTAAATGGTTTCTTATTCCAGTACAAATTTCATTATAATTTAAAATGATTTTTTCTATCATAAGGTTACTTCTGATTTATTGAAAAATGACAGCGAATCAATGGCTCTCAGTCATAGAAAAGTTTTTTTTATATCAACAAAATTTCTTTTGATTGAAATTGATTTTTTTTTTGATCAAAGAAATAGTTTTTTCTTAAAACGAAAATTCATCTCACTTTGTAGAAAATTCCTTTTTTTTGGGCCAAAAACGAATTTTTTTTACTGAAAATTTAACTATTTTATTGAAACTTTATATTTTCGGGTTGAAAATTTGAAGATTCTACATTGAAAATTCGTCTTTTTCTCTTAAAAATTAATCTTTTTGGTTAAAAATTTAACCATTTTATTAAAAATTTATCTTTTTGGTTGAAAATTTATCTATTTTGTAGAAATCTCGTCTTATTGGTTTGAAAATTCAACATTTTGGATAACATTTTTTTCTTTATTGTCTGAAACATTATTTTTGGTTGGAGATTCAGATTTTTTGAAAATCCGTCTTTTTGGTTCAATTCAACTGTTTTTGATTTAAAATAAAAAAAAAATTTTTAATCAAACTTTTTTTTTTTTGAAAATGCAACTACTTGCTTGAAAGATGAACTACTATGTATATTTATGAAAAAATCACGTAAGATAGGGACGTTCCAAATTTTGGATTTAATTTTTAAAAACGTCAAATTTTTATAAAATTTGACGAAATAACTTAAAATCCGTGGAAATTTTTTGGAATTTCTTGAAATTCCTCAAAATTTGTGGAATCCTACTTTAAATAAATGAATGAATAAATTATTTATAATTTATTTATTTTTCCTACAATTCTTTAAATATTTTAACATTTTTTTTTCAATACTGATTCTCCTATAATGAAATAATTATAAGAAATTTATTATAGCCCTATACTGAATTTCCTCTAATATTTTTTGTGAAGGAATGAAAAAAATACAATATTTAAAAAAAAATAGAAAGTCAATGCTAATGTATATTCTTTCCTGAGTATGTAATTGATTGATGATTCACTTTTTCTCTACATGGGCGCTTTTCATTTTATGACAGGCTTCAACTGAACGGATGATGAACTCATTTTATAAATTATTTTCTTTGATTTGTGCAACGTTTTCTTGAAATTTCTCATAGAAAATTAATTAATTATTTATATTCTGATTGAATCTCAATTAACTTTCTGAATAAGGTTAAAGATTGTTCATTAGTGTTATAGCTGCATTGACCTTTAATCTTGATAAAAGGTCTTGTATTTTTATAATTAAAATTTAAATAATCATTAATTTGATAAATTAAATAAATGAATTATATAAATTTCAATTAATTTCAAGTCTTACTAATTTTTAAAAGAAAGTCGTTATCGTTACTATCGTTACTTTTGTATTTTATTAACAAAAATTTTATTAACAAAATAAAAATTTCGAATCACTATTTGTTATAAGTTTTCAATACAAAAATTTGAGCTTCAATCATATTTTAGGTACTTTTCACCCTAAAAGAAAGAATATAGAAAATTTTAAAGAAAATCTTTATATTTTATAAGATTTTACCAAACATTTTCGGAAATTTTTTCAAGTTTTAAAATATTCTTAACCTCTTCAAAATATCTTTTAAACTGACCTCAGTTTTTCCTAAAATGTTGAAAAATAATTTAACATAAAAAATCTTTCAGATTTTTATTCAATATTTTTAGAAATCTTCTGGTAATTGTCTATTTTTTATTAAATAAGCCATTAAAAAAAGTTTTTTCGGGGGTTTGTGAATTTTTATCAAGAATTGCATCTAAATTCTAATTACCAAACCTGATTTTGAAAAATACCGTTGGAGTATTAATTATTTATAATTATAATACAAATCGTTACTTTTTCAGTTTTATTAGATTTTAGTAATATAAAAATCTCGACTTGAAAAATTCCCGAATAATAAAATTTCAGATAGAAAATTGCCGAATTATAAAATATGTGATACTGCAAAATTCCCAAAACTAGAAAATAATCGAATTGGAACAATTAAAAAAACTGTTTTTCAATTAGTCATAATTATTTATTAAAAGTGCAATGATCAAATTTAAAAAAAAGTCTAATGTTACGTGCATTTAAAAAAAATTCTTGTTTAAATTTTAAATAACAATGATTGAAAAAAAATTCTTAACGCAAGAGAACAATACAATAACCAAATCGTCATTAAAAGTACAATATTTCTTTTTAAACGACCATAAATAAAAATATAATAAATAATATTGTTTGAAAAAAAAACAGTTTTTTTAATTATTTAAATTTGGGAATTTTGAAATTCAGTAATATTATAAACTATTCAGAAACGTTATTATTTGGAAATTTTCCAGTTCTGAATTTTTATATTTCTGCAATTTTAAAATTTCGGGAATTTTTCGAATAAAAATTTAGTAAAAATAATATAGTAAAAATTTCACTTCTTCTGTTGAAAATTTAACCAATTTTATAAAAAAAAAAAGTTCGTTAAAAATTGATTTTTGAAACTGAAAACTTATGTATATACTCAAATTTTAAGTTAATAAATGCTTTTTTTTAGTTGAAAATCTGTTTTTTCGGTAGAAAATTATGCTTCTGATTTGAAAATTCATCTTTTTGGTTAAAAATTCAATCATGTTTTTATTGACTATTTAACTATTTTTTTAAACCTCTTTTTTGTAGTTGAATATATTTTTTTAACTGAAAATTGAACAATTTCATTTTTGATTAAAAATTAAACTTTTTTAGTTCAAAATTCAAATACGTGGTTGAAAATCCATTTTTTTTGTTGAAAATTCGTCTTTTTTTATAAAATATTTTTTTTGTTGAAAATTGTTGAAAATTTACTGATTTTGTTGAAAATTCTTTTTTTTATCAATTTTTTAACTATACAATTTTTGGTTGAGAATTGAACTATTTTTTTAACATTCGTTTTTTTGGTTGCAAGTTAATTTTTTTAGTTGAACTTCTCATAAACTCATTAAAAGTGTTGAAACGAAAAAAATGACCTCTTCAAATTTATAAAAAAGATAAATGACCGAAATTTTATCTCTTCCAACTTAATAGAAATGATGAAAACAAAAAAGGGCCTTTTTCAATTCAGGAAACATTAAAAACTGAAAAGTCTTCTCTTCAAATTGAAAAAAAAAAATGTTTGAAGAAAAAAATGACTTTCAATTTAGAAAATAAACGCAATCCCTTTCTACTCAATAGAAATGATGAAAACAAAAAAGGGCCTTTTTCAATTTAGAAAACATTCAAAACTGAAATTTTCTCTCTTCAATCTAAAAAAAGATGTTGAAAAGAAAAAAATGACTTCCAATTTAGAAAAAAAATGTAATCCCTTCCAACTCAATAAAAATGATAGAAAAAAAGGCCTCTTCCAATTCTAAAAAAAAAATTGGAATTCGAAATTTCCTTTCTGCCAATTCAATAAAAATAGTAAAAATAAAAAGTTTCGTTCTCCTAATTCAGAAGTAATTTAAAAATAAAAACTTCTTCTCATAAACTCATTAAGAATGTTAGAAAGAAAAGAATTGCCTCTTCCAATTGAGAAAAAATAAATAATTTACTTGCATCTCCTCCAAATCAATAAAAATGACAAAAACTAAAAAAGAGCCAACCAAAAGAAAAAAAAACATTAAATAGCAAAATTTACTCTATTGCTAATCAATAAAAATGTTCAAAATAAAAAATCATATTTTTTCCAATTCATAAAAATAGAAATCCAAAATTTTCTCCTTTCCAACATAAATTCTCTCAAGTTAAAATTTGTAACTTGAATTAAAAATTTTGTTTAATTTCTAGTTCACCCTTTAAATTCTTAATTTTCTATACCAGTTAGAATTAATTTTAAATTCTTTGGAATTCTTTATAATTTAATTTCGCTGACGATAAAATATGCCGGAAGAGAAATTCTAAATCCAGGAAAATATGCCGGAAGAGAAAATTAAACTCCGACATATTTTGTCGGAAAGCAGAACTCGACAAAAAAAAACTTTCTAAATTTATATTATGCTTAAAATTATAAGTAGCAAACAATGACGGATTTTTCTGTCAAAACACGCCAGTCATACTTTTACTGATTTAAATTTAGAGTGTCCTCAGTTTCGAATATTTCAATTTAATATTAGCCGATTTCTTAAAACTATACGATTATCGCTTTAATTTATTTTTTATCGTACATCATTTCTCGGTTCGCAAACAGCGAATCAGATTCTCATTAATCCTTTCTGAAACTGATTAATTTTTTACCGGTTGCCAACCACGATACACTAACTTTTCTAAAATATTTTTCATTTTTTTTTCCAGTAGTAGTTTTTTTTTAATGGCCTTCCAACCGCGCCAAGACCGGTAGCCAAATTAATATTCGGTCACTATCATGAATTATTCATCAGATCGTGTCTGTTTTGCTGTCACTTATCACCGGCGAATGTCTGCGCGTTTCTTTTTCTCAAACTCGATGTCACTCTCGGTGAGAAATCTTTGGCTTAAAAAAATATTGGCACAATTGATGACCTTAATTTAACAATTTTTGGGTTTATGTTAAATGCAATTAAATCCGATGACAAAGTCAAATTGTGTATAGATTTGAATAATTTCATAATAATTAATAATAATTAGTAATAATTTCGCGTATGATATTTGCGCTTAAGTCTTTAGCCTTGCAATAATATATAAATATACAATTATTAAATTTATAGCATGTAAACTTGTTTGATTTCGATAATAAGGGGTCGTCCATAAACTACGTTACCTTTTTTTTCTATTTTCAACAAAATAGTTGAAATTTTACAAAAAAAGATATTTTATCAAAATAGATGAATTTATAAAGCCAAAAGACGACTTTTCAACAACAAACAAATTAATTTCATCACCAAAATTGAAAGAAAAAATCAAAATTCAACCAAAAATATTTGAATCTTCAAGCCAAAATGTAGACATTTACAGAAGATAGTTGAATTTCAAACCCCAAAAGTTGAATATTTAACAAAAAAGTTAATTTTTGACCCAAAAAGATGACTTTTCTACCATAAATGATAAATTTACTGAAAAAAAAAAAATAATAAAAAAAAATTTGAATTCTCAACATAATAGTAATAGATCAAGAAATATGAATTTTAACCCAAATAGTTAAATTTGGAACTGAAAAATATTTTTTTTCAACCAAAAATGAAGTTTGAAAAATAGTTGAATCCTTTACCTAAAAAGAGAAATTTTTATTCAAAAATGGAATGATTAAATTTTCTGATAAAAAAATGATTTAAAACGAAATAGTTAATTTCCGAACAAATAGCTTAATTTTCACCAAACAGTCAAATTTTCAAACAAAAAATAATAAATTCTTTACAAAACATGTAATAGTTGATATTAAAAAAAATTCAAATTTTGAATTGAAAACGTTTAAATTCAACCAAAAAGAATAAACTTTTAACAAAGTACGTGAATTTTTAATCGGAAAAGATCAATATCAATTTTCAACCAAAAATTAAATAGTTACATTTTCAGTAAAGAAAATTAATTTTGATCGAAAAAAAGCAATTTGGGACCAAAGTAGTTAAATTTTTAACACAAATGTTGAATTTTCAACCAAAAAATTTTTTATTTTATTAAGAAGATTAACTTTCTGAAAAAAGTATGGATTACCAACAAAATACATGAATTTCCAACCAAGTACTTGAATTTTCATTTAAATTGTTGAATATTCAAATAAAAAGGCTATATTTTTAACCAGGAACAGAATATTTCTTTACTTTTTCTTAAAAAATATTTTTCAACTTATTTGCAAATTGGCTATAAATTGTCTCAATGGCTGATTAGGGCCGTTCAAAATTATGAATTTTCAAGACACAAAGAGGAGCTTTGGACAATACAGTTGAATTTGCAACCAGATAGTTGAATTTTCAACCAGCAAAGTTGAATTCTCAAGAAATCACATGAATTTTCCACAAAACAGTTGAATTTTCTACCAGATGGTTGAATTTTCAAGCCAAACGGACAAATTCTCTATAAAAGAGTTAAATTCTCTACAAAATAGTTGAATTTTCGCCCAAAAATGTAATAGTTGATATTTAGACCACAACAGATTTTAATGGTAAATATAAAAAGTTGAATATTATGAAAAAGATGAATTTTCAACAAAATACTTAAGGCTTAAGAATAAAATAATTTTTAACCATAGATTGCAGTTTTAACAAAAAAAAAAAAATTGATTTTCTACTTGAAAATACGACTTTTTGAAAAATTCATAAATTTTTAATCAGATAGTTAAATTTGCAAACAAAAAATACAAATTTTCAACAAATTACTGCATTTTTTTCGTTTCTGAAAATTGTGAACTAAATATTTTACTTTTTAAGCCAAAAAAGATAAATTTTTAACTAAAAATGACGTGGTGTAATGTTGATTAAGGATAATTAATTTTCAATATTGAAAAAAAGAGTTTTCTACAAAATTGTTTAATTTTGTACCAAATACTTGAATTTTATACCAAATTGTGAAATTTTCAAGGCGAAAAGACGATTTTTCTATAAAAAAAGTTGAACTTTCAACCCGAAAATATGATTTTTCGACGAAAATGTTATTTTACAACCAATCGGTTGAATTTCCAACAAAATATGTGAATTTTCAGTTTAAAAAAATCCACCAAAAAAAAAAAAGAATTTTTAA
This sequence comes from Andricus grossulariae, assembly GCA_011634705.1. NCBI lineage: Eukaryota > Metazoa > Arthropoda > Insecta > Hymenoptera > Cynipidae > Andricus > Andricus grossulariae. The sequence continues at coordinate 71,055,371 of JAABKJ010075445.1, read as the reverse complement.
GAAAGTAGTTCAACCAAAGAGTTGAATTTTCAATATGAAAGGATGAATTTTCAACGAAAAATGTAATAGTTCATATTAAAAAAAAAATTTAATTTAAAATAAAAAAAAACAGTTGGATTTCATCAACAAAGACAAATTTTCTAGAAAATACTTGAATCTCCATCCAAAACAGATTACTTTCAATTAAACAATTTGATTTTCAATACCAAAAATTGATTTTCTTAAAAAAAACGAATTTTTAACAGAATACATCAATTTTTAACCAAATAGTTCAATTTTCCACCAAATTGTTTAATTTTCCAGCCGAAAATACGACTTTTTTACAAAGCAGTTTATTTTTAACCCTAAAATGTGAATTTTCAACAAAAAAGTTCATTTTCAACCGAAACAGATGAATTTTTAACCGGACAGTTGCATTTTTAGTCAAAAAAGATTAAATTTCTATCAAAAAGAAATACATTATCAAATCGAAAAGATGAATGTTCAACAAAATAGTTGGATGTTCAATAAAATAGTTCGATTTTCAATTTGAAAACATGTATTCAAGAAAGACATAAAATTTTAATTGAACTGTTGAATTTTCAACCAAGAAGTATGACTTCAACAAAATTGTTGAATTTTCAACAAAGTAATTCAATTTTGAACCAAATAATAAAATTTGTAAATAAAAAATATCAAATCTTAACGTAAAATTGAATAGTAGACGTTTTAACCGAGAAGAATGAACTTTGAACCAAAAATAGTAGATTATCTTATTAGGTTCTATTAATTAATTTCGCATTTAAGTGGACAAATAAGAAAAAGAGGAAAGACTGTGAAGCCTGAGATAAATAAATAGGAATTTTTATAATTAATAGTCTAAAGAAAAACATTTTAAATAAACATTGAGCTTCATTTTTAATACTCGAAAAATTTTATGACCCTATTTTGACACTTTTTTTTTAATTTTTGACACCATTTACACTATTTTTGATCTGTAAAGTGAGTTCGAGGGCTGAAGTCAAGGAATTCCTATGACTTTAAATAAATGGCAAGCAAAATAAATTAATTTCTTTTCTAAATTTTAATTTGAAATTGTTTTATTCCGCTTAGGAAGAAATTCCGTCAGGAAGATGAAAAATTAGAGAATTTTTAAAATGAGGTTTAGCGGTAAAACCCTGATATAATATTCTTGTTAGTAATTTATTTGCCTGGATTTATATTTCTTTTTTTTTCAAGTTGCTTCCTCCTAAAGATTATCTTTTTAGTCATAAATTTTATTATTTGTTGAAAAATTGAACAATTTTGTTAAAAAGTTATCCTTTCTAGCAGAAAATTTAACTGTTTTGTTGAAAAATCGTCTTTTTAGGTTGAAAATTCAACTACTTTTGTAGAAAAAAAGTACCTTTTCATTAAGATTTATATTTTGGCGTTGAAAGTCAATTGAAATCTTTTCTGGATGAAATTTTTTTTTTAAATTTGTCTTTTTAATTAATAATTCATCTTTTTTAGTAGAAATTGCATTTTTCTCGGATAAAACTGCAAATGTTTTATTAAAAAATCAACAATTTTGTTGAAAAAATTCAACTGTTTTCATGAAAATTCAACTATTTCGTGGGAAATTTACTTTTTGTTAAAAATTAATATTTTCGTGTTGAAAAGTCAACAATAATCTTTTTCAGTTGAAAAATCAACTATTTTGTTTAAATTTGTCTTTTCAATTTAAAAATTCATCTATTTTAGTAGAAATTGCATCTTTCTTGAATAAAACTGCAAATTTTTTATTAAAAAATCAACAATTTTGTTGAAAAATTCAAATTTTTTCATGAAAATTGAACTTTTTTTTATATTTGTCTTTTTAATTTTGAAATTCCCTCTATCCGCAACCCGAGGACGCGTTCGGTGGCTTTGTCATAGGCCCTTCGGTTCGATTTCTAAGGAATCAAAACCGAACCAAATTTTTTGTTTCAGTTTTTTCAAAATTTTCAAGACGAAGAAGGCCCTCAACGAAGCAGTTAACCCAATTGAAGGACAACTGAAGGAGAAAGGACTCGTGATTGGAACCTTAATGAAAATCGAAGGAGCCTTCAACAACACCTCTGGTAAGGTGATCAGGGCGGCCATGATCGCACATGGTGTGCCTACTGTAGTCGTGAAATCGACATGCCACATGTTGGCCAACAGGAATCTAACTGGGACTAAGGGTGATACCACTTTATTTGGAACCGTTGAAATTAAAAAACGAGCTAAATACCTAGGAGTCATTCTGGATAAGAAGCTGTAATGGAACGAGCACCTTGAAAACGAGTGAAAGAAGATAGTAGCTACTCTATGGCTCCGTGGAAGAGCCATAGGGAACAGCTGAGGCTTGAAGCCGGAGACACTCATGCGGATCTACACAGCGATCTTGAAAGCAAGGCTAACCTATGCGGTGGTGGTCTGGTGGAGCAGGGTCGAGCTGTCCACTGTGAAGGCTCGACTGGAAAGGATCAGGGGACTGATTTCAAGAGGCATCACTAGTACCTTGAAGTCGTCACCCAGGCTGACACTAGGGGCACTAATAGGGTTGGAGCTCCTTCATCTCACCATCAAGGCCGTGGCTGCCAAAGCGGCCTCAAGACTAAATTTGGTAAAGGACAGAAGAATCTCGACAGCAGTGAAAATCCCAGTCGACATCGCGAGGAGGCTGACCCTGCACATGCCCAGGGCAAAAATAGGCACTCGCTATCTCTTCGACAAGAAGTACCGACTTAGCCTATCCACGAAGGAGGAATCGGTTAACGGCGACGCACACCTGCCCAGTGATGAAGACAGCTGGTTTACAGATGGCTCCAGGAACGAAAAGAATGCAGGAGCCGGTGTATATTGTTGAAGGAATGGAATCGGCTTCACAATTGAGTTGGGGTCCCATGCCACAGTTCTACAATCTATGATTATGGCCAACTCAAGTGCGCCTACAAGGCAAGGGAGTACGACAACAAAAGAAACATCCGTATCTGCTCCGACGGCAGGGCTGCTACACTGGCCTTGAATGGAACAACGACCACGTCGCTATTAGTATGGAAGTGCTTTGAGGCACTAAATATGCTAGCAAAGGAAAATTGAGTTACTCTGCTATGGATCCCTGGACACAGCGGTATCAAGGTGAATGAGATATCGGATAGGCTAGCCAAACTAGCAGCAACAACCAATTTTACTGCACCCGAGCCAGTTGTAGGTATTTCCAGTAGGTCAGTCGCTGAAGAAATTAACAGTTGGCTGACTGAAGAACATCAAAATAAGTGGGATTTGGTCTCTGGTTGCAGACATGCCAAAACACTCTTGGGCTCAAAGCTTAACTTTAGCCGAGCAAAGGAAATACTCAAGCTCGGGAGAAAAGAGAGCAAAGTCCTAACAGAAATGTTTATAGGACTTTATTGGAATGAATAATTTAACCTATTTCTTAATGTAATTTCTAGTGTTTTGGTATTTGTTATATGAGAAATGTATCTCAAATCATGTCATCAAAAATAATTATTGAAATATTTTGAAAATAAAAATTGTAAGTTTTTTAAATTCTAAACTAATAAAAATTTCCTTCATAAACCTAAAATTGAAGAATTATTGTCTTTGACATCAGCACATAATTTCACAATTTTTCTGCCACAGTGTGATACCCAATGCCTCGGCAATGACTAGTGTTACGGAATTTTTCGTAAAATTTAACGATTAAGTATAACGTTAGGGCTGATATCACAGAATTTTCCATTACCTTCCCTTACCTTAGGTGAGTCAATTATTATCAAATTGGTACTGCTTTCGAGAACTTAGCAACCTCAGCAGTGTTTCATATTTCTTCACGGAGCTTCTACATTTATTTCTAACTAAATTCAGGACTGATACGTTTCATTTGTTGAAAATAAATTTTCAGAAATTAGGCACACAGAACACATGTTATTAGCAACGAATGTCCGATTTTTTTTCCTCTAAAGTTTACGAACTTGATACGGTAAGCGTTTTTTCGGATACTATCAAAAAGAAAGATGATAATAAGTATTTATTCAATGAAACCAAATTATAGTCAGCGTTTCTTATTTTTTGTAATGTTACTGGGACTTAACCTTGCCTGCAACTTGACAATTAATCATAAATTAATAAGATCATCAAAGGTGACAGCATTGATCAATTTTAACAAAGTCCAAAATATTTTTCCAAGCCTAAAGACACTCTCTTCTATCATTTTACTCCTAAAATATTTTTGCAAGGGAATACAAGAAGACTTTCTTATCCGCTCCTAAACAAGAGAGACGGGAAATTCCTGAATGATCAAAGTCTTTAGAACTATAATAAACTGATGCTTTATTTGTAATCACCAGGAACTTGTTACATTTTCGTTCGACTTCGATTGGAAAACAATATTGACAGTGAATAGTATTAACGAATTCTACGTAACTTTACATTTTTTAATGAATTACTAATGTGAAAGAAGGGCGTTCACATTCATTATTCTGAAATTCTTTGAAATTGCGAAACGACTACCGAAAGGAGTTTCATCGGCTAAGTCTGAGGTTAGTTGGAATAACGCACCACTTCTTATGTTTATGCCAACTCGTTTTCCATCGTAATTATATATTCCACGAAGAATTGTATTATTTTCCACTATTGCAATTACTATATATATTATATTAAATATATTAATATTATTATTATTATTAAATCCCTTTAAGATTCATAGAAATTTTTAAAATATGTTTCCGAATTTCTTGAAATACCTTAAAATATTTTTTAATCCATTCAAATCTCGAATTAAATATTTTAAAAGCCATTAAAAATTCCTCGAAATCCATTTCAATCCTTTAGAATAATCGGAAATCCTCACGGACAAAAATAGATATTAAGACTCAATATCTGGATTTTTAACTATAGGACAATGATCTAGATTTTTAGGTGTAATATCTTGATATTAAAATTTAATATCCAGATAGTATATTTTAATACCACAATGTTTTTCTATTTAAAGTTTTTAATACATGGATATTGAATTTTAATATGAAAATATTCCATTTTTCTCCGTGCTTTGAAATTACGCTAAATTTTTTGAAATCTTTGCAAATATATTGAAATCTTGTAAAATCCTATTAAATTTTATACAATCCCTTCAAATTTTCAAAATCCCATTAAAATTTGTTTACATTAAAATCCTGTGACTTCTTTTAAAATATTTCAAAATCTGTTAAAATCCCTTCAAGTTTCTTATAAACCCTTTTAAATCCTTTGTAATACGCGTAAATCGTTCTTAATTTCTTAATATCCTTGAAAATCCATTTTCATAATTTTTTTCTGAAAAAAAGATCTTCTCATTTCACTCCGCTGAGATTCGAACCACAGAACTTATTTTTTTCAGAAAAAAAAAATGAATTAAAAATTATTTTTAATTCATAACTCCATCTAGTCTGAAAAAGACGTTACAATTTTTCTGTTATTCTCTAATGATAATACAGATTGCTTGAAAATCCTTTAAAAACGTTCGATATCTCTCGAAATCCCATAAAATCTCTAGAAATCTGATTAAACTTCTTCAAGTCCCTTAAAATCTTGTAAAATCCCTTGAAAAAATTGATATTCTTTCTGAAATTTTACTGGACAATTTCTTCAAACTCTTGAAATCTGAATTTTGCGAATTTACAGTTATTTCCAAATACACATTTCACAGAACCGAGAGTTAAATGTTGTTTCCTCTTGCTGGGAATATATAAGATAGTTAGGAAACCGTTTCTTATATTTTCTTGTAGTTCTTATATTTCTTCTTATATTTTTAGACTAAATGATTCTGATGTAATTGTATAAAGAACTACAGGCTTTGCAAAACTAGTCGCCTATCAAATCTCTTCCCAAATGCATTCAGGTTGCAGTTTTGTTACCTAAAATTTATATTAATTACTCAAATTATTAAAAATGTTTTGATTACGCGAAAATAAATTTAAAAAACATCGTGTGCATTTTAATAATTAAAAGGGTACCTGAAATATTTTAAAATATCTTAAGCTTTCGTTATCATATGTAACCCTCTAACTTTAAACTACTTTATCAATAATACCCGTAGATAAAATATAAATTTTCCTTACATCCAAAAACTCGGGCTAAATTCTGACAGCCATCCTGGCAGAAGTTTCCACTTATTTCATGTTAATTATACATCTCCTTAAAACTGACAACTACCTAAAAGATACAATTTTGTTGTAAAAATATTTAAGTATAATTTAATCAATGACGGATCCAGAACATTTTTCGGAGGGGACAACTGTGAATTTTCTTCAAGAAATGAAATCTATGTAAAAGGGGGTGAAAATTCAACTATGTTGTAAAAACTCGTCTTTTTGGATTGAAAATATAACAGTTTGGTAGAAAATTCAACTATTTGGTAGAAAATTCAAACGTTTTGTAAAAAAAAATCGCAATTTAAAATTTAAAATTACTGTTTTTTAATGAAAATCTAACTACTTCGTTTTTGGTGAAAAAGTGATATTTTTCAGACTAAAAATTCAACTATTTGATTGAAAATTCGTCTTTCTTGGTAGAAAAGTAATATTCTGGGTTCAAAGTTGGACTATTCAGTTAAAAATGTATGCGTTTCTTTGAAAATTCGTCTTTTTCGTAGAAAATCGAATTTTTTGTTGTTAAAAATGCAACTGTTTTGTTAAAAATTGATCCGATTTGGTTGAGGATTCAACCAGTTTGTTGAAAATTCGTCTTTTTAGGTTGAATTCAATTTTTATTTTGTTTGAACTTAAACATCTTTTGTTGAAGTATCAACTATTACATTTTTTATTGAAAATTCATCTCTTCGGTTGAAAATTGAACTTTTTTTTTGTAGAAAATTCTACTGTTTTGTATAGAAAATTGGTCTTTTTGTCTTGGAAATTCAACAATTTGGTCGAAAATTCAACTATGTGCTAGTAAATTCAACTGTTTTGTAGTTTTTTCCTTTTTTTATTGAAAATTAATTTTCTTGATAGAAATTTTAATATTCCAATTTTGGTTCAAAATTGATTTTTTAGTTTAGAAATTCAACTATTTGGTTGAAAATTTATGTAGTTTGTTGAAAATTCGTCTTTTTGGAAGAAAATTAAACTTCTTGGTTGAAAATTCAAGTTTTTCGTAAAAAATTTATGTATTTTGTTTGAATTTTTTTTTCGGGTTAAAAACTAATTTCTTTCAATTAAAATTTAACCATTTGATTTAAAATTAACTTTTTTGTTGAAAATTTATATTTTTAGGTTGGAAATTTAACTGTTTTGTATAGAAAATTCATCTTTTCGTATTGAAAATTCAAAACTTTCATAGAAAATTGAACTGTTTTGTAGAAGATTTGTTTCTTTCTACTGAAAATTAATTTTTTTAAAGAAAATTTAACACACATTTCGTATTTCTCATATTTCATATTTAAGGCCTAAATTTAATTTCATGTTGTGCATTCTTGCTTCCATTACATGTATACTAAATCTAGTACAGATTTTTCTAACAGTGGAGCTGTGGCATTGAAGCTTGATGTTTCCGGTTTGATATACTCATAAAAAGAATTGGTTGAAAAAAAAACTGTTCAACAAAATATTTCATTGACGCATCGACATTTTTTACTTGAACCCTAATATAAGCCGCACCCGAATATAAGCCGTACCCGCATATAATCCGCACCCCAATTTTCGAGCTCTTGAAAACGAAAAAAAGGTGCGGCTTATATGCGGGTAAATATGGTACTTCATCTAACGAAAGATTCGGCTTAAACCAAAAAATTTAGTTGGATCAACCTAAACACTTGCTGTCCCTATATAATAAACATATTCTACAGTTGAACCAACCAAAACTTTTTTGATTTAACCAATTCATTTTCTGAGTCGATGCTAAGCGATGTTTGGTCACAGCCGGTTCACCGAGTTGGCAATCAGAGCTCCCAGGCGGAAAAATTTGATGTATATAGTTTATATATAGTGTGAAGTATTATATATAATATTCATTTGTTTTATACAAAAATGTATATAGGAAAATGTATATAGGAAAATGTACATAGGAAAAATTATATGCATATAGTTTATATATAGTGTGAAGTATTTTATATAATATTCATTTGTTCTATACAAAAAATGTATATAGGAAAAATTATATGCATATAGTTTATATATAGTGAAAAGTATTATATATAATATTCATTTGTTTTATACAAAAAATGTATATAGGAAAAATTATATGTATATAGTTTATATATAGTGTGAAGTATTACATATAATATTCATTTGTTTTATACATTTTTTATATAAAACAAATGAATATTATATATAATATTTCCGCATGGGTATAACAAATGAATATTACATATAATACTTCACACTATGTATAAACTATATATAATTCTTCCGCCTGGGCTGTGGTATTGAAGCTTGATGTTTCCGGTTTGATGCACTCAGATAAAGAGTTGGTTGAACCAAAAAACTGTTTTCTTGGACATACATGAAAATCCTGTTGAATCAAATTTTCGTTGATTCAACAAAATATTTGATTGACCCAACCAAAGTTGTTGGTTGAATCAACCAAATACTTCATCTACCCCAGGCGGAAATATTATATATAGTTTATATATAGTATGAAGTATTATATATAATATTCATTTATTTTATACATTTTTTATATAAAACAAATTAATATTATATATGATACTTCACACTATATATAAGCTATATATAATATTTTCGCCTGGGACCGACTTGATTGAAACAACCAAAAAATTTAGTTGGGCCAACCAAATCTTTTTTTTGTCCATATAATAACCATATTATACAGTTGAACCAACCAAATTTTTGTTGATTCAACCAAATTGTTTCTTAGGGTATTATTTTAGAAAAAAAATTTCCGACTGATTATGGTAGCTGATGACTCTCGGGAAGTAGGGGAAACCTCCTACAGTGGATAATGCAACTCACAGTGGATAATCATTAATTAAGAGCACAAATAAAAGAAAAAGAAATGATTTTTATTTTGATTTAATTAGAACGCATAGTGTCTTAACTTTTAATTGAATTCAATTAATTATTTCACATACATTAGTATTTTTAAATAATGATTATCCACTGTAGGTGGCATTATCCACTATAGCGATTAGCGACGTTCCCCGACGTGAAAACCCTCGTTTTTATTACAAAGGATTTTTAGAACATTTTTTTAATTAAAATTTTTTTCATATGCAGCAAACCGCAGGCAAGTTTAATAGTTAGTACTCTCTGGTTTAGTATATGATTACAAATTATTTTGAATACACTTGAATTCCTTTGAATTCACATTACATTTTTGTGAATTATTTTGAATTCTTTAAATTCTATGTATTATTTTTCATTATTTTAAATTGCTTTGAACGCTTTTGAAATATTTTTAATTCTTTGGAATTCTTTTAACTTCTCTGAAATCTTATGGAATCCTCCGAATTCCCTCATATATCTGAATTCCTCTAAATTCTCTGAATTATGTGTATTTTTTTAATCCTTTCAAATTCCCTAAATTCCTTGCATTTTTTTGAAGTCCTTGAAATTCCATGAACGCAATTCTGAAAATTCCCGTATTCCAAAGATTTTTATATAATGCAAAATATTCAGATGAATTGAAGGAATTCTGTTTTTTTTTTTTTAGTGAACTCAGGAAGTTCTGTGAATTCAGAGAATTTAAAGAATATCAGAAATTCAAAATTCCTAAGGAATTCAGGGAATAAAGAATTTCCAGTATTTCAACAAATTCAGAGAATTCAAGGAATTCACAGATTTTCAGAAAGTCAGAGAATTACAAATATACAAGGATTTCAGGAATTCAGAATATTCCACCAATTCAGGGAATACCAGGAATGTATCGAATACGGGGAAATTAGGGAATTCATAATTTCTAAGGATTGCAGGGAATTCACGAAATCTCGACATTTTCATATTCTTTTTCAGGAATTCAGAAAATTCGAAGAATTTAGAGAAGTTTTCTACAGAAAATTTTAGCGCATTTACGGAATTCAAGGAATTCAGAGAATTCAGAGAATCAAGAAGTTCAGAGAATTCAGAGAATTTAGGGATTTCAGAAAATTCAAGAATTTCAGAAAATTCAGAGAATTCAAGGAATTTCGAGAATTCAAGGAATTCCGAGAATTCAAGGAATTTAGAGAATTCAAGGAATTTAGAGAATTCAGGAAATTTTGGGAATTACCACTTAAATCTACGTTCTCGCGTTTGTCCGGGGCCATTGCCTGGTCGTCGCCTCGGTTCGGTCCTATTGTCACTCCCAACTGAACCATGGTAATATTAATTATTATTTATCATTTATTATTATTTATTTATCAGTGTTTATTTCATGCAGGCATGAAGTACCAACGGTATTTTTGTACATACAAGTCTGATGTTTTCAGACAATGGTCGCGAAACCTGTTTGTAATTATGGCTTTACCAGATGCTAAAACTTGTAACAGTAGGTAAAAGGTTTTTCAAAGTTCTACATCAATGCCAGTAATTTTAGAAATCGTTTTATAATTTTAGAAGAACTTTCTGGCTGGGTTTCCATCATTGGAAGATCCAGCACCTTTTTTTGGGGTGTGTAAAATTAGGCCAAGTTGTTGAATGGTATCCCTTTTTATTAGTTATTTGCTGATATCGCGAACTTCTTTGTCTACGTCTGTTTTACATGCCCAGGTTTTAATTGGCAACTGATAGCTAATGTTCAGTACGCATTCCATTAATCTGATTCATTAATGCAAGATTCTTAATCTGAACTTAAGGTCCTCTTCTTAAGGAGAGATGATATTCCAGTGAGATTTAAGCATACTTTGCCCTCGAGCATTGTGCCAATTAGTTCGTGCTCTACAAAATAAACGAAACCATCAATTTCCGTTTTTCTTAGTTTCATTCTTTTCATTTGCTTGTCAATATTGCCAAATTCAAGTAAAATTTTTTATTCCTTTCCTTTAGCATACTCAAACATTTGGCTCAACATTATTGAAACATTGACATTTTCGTACAACTTTAGACCGATTCAATAGAAAAAACTTGAGGTGGAAGTGTGACCTTACATTATTTCTGTGACCAATCACAAGGGTGTCTTTCCGCCCTTCATGAGGAGATGGACAGGGGGCAGAGGTGTGACCTTAAATTATTACTGTGACCAGTCACAGGGGTGCCTTCCCGTCCCCCATGAGGAATTGGAAAAGAGGTAGGAGTGTAACGTTACATTATTTCTGCGACCAATCACAGGGATGCCGTCCCGCCACGCATGAGGGAGAAGGGGTGGGAGTGTGACCTTACATCATTTATGTGAACAGTCACAGGAATGCATTTCCGTCCCCCAAGAGACGTTGAACAAGTGGTGGAAGTGCGACCTGAAATAATTTTGTGTGACCAGTCACAGGGGTGCCTTCCCGCGCCCCATGAGGAATTGGAAAGAGGTAGGAGTGTAACCTTACCTTATTTCTGTGATCAATCACAAGGATACCTTCCTGCCATTCATGAGGAGTTGGAAAAGGGGTGGGAGTGTGACCTTAAATTATTACTGTGACTAGTCACAGGAGTGCGTTCCCGCCCCCCCCCCAGGCCTTGGAAAAGACGTAGGAGTGTAACCTCACATAATTTCTGTGACCAGTCAGAGGGGTGCCTTCCCGCCCCCAATGAGGAATTCGAAAAGCGGTTGGAGTGTAACCTTATATTATTTCTGTAACTAGTCACAAGAGTGCCTTCCCGCCCCCCATGAGGAGTTGGAAAAGGCGTAGGGGTGTGACCAGTCACAGGGGTGCATTCCCACTCCCATGAGGCGTTGGAAAAGGAGTAGGGGTGTAACCTTACATTATTTCTGTGACCAGTCACAGGGGTGCCTTCCCCCCAGGAGGCGTTGAAAAAGGGATAAGGGTGAAACCTGCATTATTCGATTATTCAATTTTTAAGGAAAACCCTTATTTCATCGACTTCTTCCAGAACATTTATTCAAAATTTTGTACATGAAAATGACGTTTCGGAATCAGACCGATTTCCTCATCAGATTATCTATTATGAAATATGAATAATAAGAAACATATTATGTAAGAAAATATATAAAACATAATGGTAAAATTAATAAAGTGGTAAATTATAATACCTTTAACATTTCGCAGATAGTTAGTATTTTTGAACCATAAACAGATAGATAAAATCGATTTTTTTCTTCAAAAAACGTATTAAAATAGTCATTTTCAATATAACTAAAATGCTAATTTTTTAAATAAATAAGACCTGCAATATATAAACTATAAGAAAATTAAATTAAATATGTATTTATAAGAATGGATGCGAAGTTAGTAAGTCTATAAATAATTTTCTGATCAATTGTAAATTTACCTTTGTGATGACGAAGTATGTAGAATTTCAAATAGTATTTTGATTATTCGAAGTTGAAAATTTTATATAATATTTATATTAAAAAGTCAAGAATTGTATAATATAAAATAAAATTAAAATTGTATAACGGTCATTATGGGGACTTAAATGCGAAATTATGTTAATCGGTTCATTTCGGGTTTGGTACGCCTTATGAGAGTCCGAAAAAGGAAGCTGTTCGGTGCTAAGGCGTTTTCAGTTTATAATTTCTGTTCAATCCACCCTAATAGTGATATTAAATGTTCATATTTTTAACATGTTTAAAGATAAAATCTTCAAATGTATTTTTGATACATATTAGTCCGTGAGCTTGTTTGTAAATTGCTCTTATATACATCATCGTATTGCCATAGAAAAAATGAAAGGTACTTTGATGGCGATGACCTTTCATATAGGCGTCTAAAGTATGATGCAAACCATATATCGTTAATATCGCGAGTTCAAACGTCGCTAGTAGGATACACATTATGTATAATAATAAACTGGATACACGATTTAATGGTAAAAGTCTGTGACGCGTTGAACGTCGTCGATTAAGTACTAGCCAATCAGAAGCTGGGAAATCTTCGAAAACTAAAACACACAAGCACACATTTGACGAAAGAGAACAAAGGAAGCGAAAAGACGTCACACAGATTGCCGTACGTGATTTTACCTCGTGGTTTTGTATACAAATACCGGCATTTTTTCATTTTCTATAAGGCATTAAATTACTATAAATATCATATAGTTGTACGCGGTATATCGTTTGTGAAAAGTGAACAGAATGTTTCTTTATTTCAAACTTATGAAAAAGTGTCCACAATATAAAGAACTTGAAGTTATCGTTCCTACAAGAGTTGTTACTCCTACGTTTAAAGAAAGCAATTCGAGCACAACCAAATACTTTCTTAAATGTGGTTGCAAAACTAATTGCTCTGTATCAGTTGGTTTTTTCGTAGGTAAGTTTATTTTTCATTATATATTATAATTATTATCAGACGAGGAAAACAATTAACGAGAATTATCTATTGAAAGAACTTGAAAATCCACACGGATTTACAAACGTGTATGCTATAGTGTTTTGTGGTGTAAAAATGTATTACGAGTAGGATTTTCACTTTATTCGTCAAATGAGAATTATATCATATAATTTGCACAAATACTCACCCTGGAAAACCTAACTGGAAATGAAAACCTATATAGGTCATAGCGAATTTTCAGGGAATTTTTTCAGGGTGCACCAGAGTCTTCCCCCTTTTTTTGAGGAATTCCCCTTTTTCCCCTCTAATATCGAAAATCTTCCCCTTTTTCCCCTTTTCTTTCTTAAAAAAAGCGGTACAACGAAATGTTTCGAAAATTCGCTAAAAATTCTTAAAATTATTAGAATTTGCATGAAATTCGTTAAAACTTGTGAAAGTATCTAAAAATTCTTAGAAAGCCTTCTAAAAAATTCTACAAAATCTTTTGAAATCCCTCAATAAATCCCTTAATAAATTCTTCAAAATCCATACAATATTTCACAAGTCACAACAATCTCTTGAAATTCGTTAAAAATCTGGAATATCTTTAAAAATTCCTAGGATTATATTCCCTTTATATCCTTTCCAATTCATTAAAATGAATAGAAATCTCATAAAATTCTAGTCAATCTTTTAACATTTTAAAACATGTTATAAAAAATTTAAAAAAACAATTCTTAAATATCTTACAAAATTGCATGTATTTCTTTAAAGTTTCACGAAATATCCTGAAATCTCTTAAAATTTTACGAAAGCTATTTAAAATCCTAAAAATCTTTTGAATTTCTTGAAAATTATTATACTTAAATATCGTCAAATTCCTTAAAAATTCCTAGAAACTTCTTAAAATTCCTTTCTAGAAGTCTTTTAAGTCCACAACTAAAAAATATTTTTTCTTCTTTCTAAATTTGAACATTCAAAGTTTAATCCTTCCCTTCCCCCCCCCCCTTTTTATAAAAAAAGTCACCCAATTTTTGCTTTTTCGAATTCATTTTACCTGGAAAAACCTGTAAATGTTAGAGGAAATTTTGTCGAGTATAAGCACACCGGTTATGAGATTATAATAGTTAGTATAGTTACCTGTTATGAAAAACTATGTATTCTGAAACTTGAAACATAAACATGTTAATGTTATAAAAATTAAAAAAAATTTTGTGCACACTTTAGGAAGTCATTAAAAACATATTAAAATTTCAAAATGATCGCGCATTATTTCCTTGATAAAAAAAAATCTTGACTTCACTAATGTCTCATAACAGGCAACTATCTTATAACCGGTAATGCGTTTACCCTAATATATAATAGATTAATTTTTTTTACAAATTAATTAACCATGCAGATCTCTTTTTGACAGGAAAACCTATTCAGACAGATCAGGAAATGAACAGGAATATAATTCAAAGATCGCGACCGAGTTTCATTATTTTTTTATAATTAAATTGTCTACATTATTATATGTGTGTAAATTGGATTTATATGTTTCAGATCTCCATAGTCTAACCATTTTTTTACATTTATTTGAATAGAAATATCAAAAATAAATAAAGTTTCTAATGTTTCCCGAATCCAAAATTTTTATTTTTTGAATAGTAGAAAAATTTATCCCGTATTGCACAGCTAGGAGTTTAAAAGATTTCATAGAATTAAAAGGAATTTGAAAGAGACTTTGCAGGATTGCAAAAGATATTAAGGGATTTTATAAGATTTTAAAAATTTCAAAAGGATTTCAGAATAATCAAAATATTTTAAAACTTGAAAATGACCGGGAATTTTTTTTCAACAATTGAGTAACCCCCCTGTGATAATAGCGCAGCTTGCTGTTTATTACAGCAGTAGTTCTTTTCAATAGAATAAAGAGTATATAGTTTTTATTACTAATAAGACACTATATATTTATATATATTACTATCAGTACACAATATTTTTTTGTATTTTCTATAGAAACTATGAAACATATAGAAAAGCAGTTGGTCTGTACCAGAGCAAAATTTCCGCCCAATCATGTATTAGAAACTGCATCAGAGATTTCAGATGATGAAAATTACGAAATTCCTAGTACTTCCAAGCAGAGTGGTATGAAGGTATGAATACATTTTTAGAATTTTCATTTTTAAAAAATTGAAGTTTGTTGAAGGATTAATAATTTAAAAAGGTATATAATTGTTACACAATTTTTAGACTAAAATCAATTTAATAATATAATATAATACTCTAGCTATTTTTATTAAATAAATTAAAAACTTTTCAAGATATATGCATTACGATTCATTTCGTTTTGGCTAAAAATCAGGCTGAAGACAGGTGGGAAGGTGGGGAGCGAATAAGCTAGTACAAAGTGGATATGCATGAAAGGCATCTTAAATTATATATATATATATATATATATATATTGTATATCTAAATTTATTATTAAATTGGATTTATAGGCTGAATACGTATCATTTTTATTTATATAATTTTTTATTTAAATTGACATTACGTATTCCGCCTCTAAATCCAATTTAATAATAAAATTAGAAATACATGATTTAGTTTTTTTATTTGAAATTATTTTAAAGTAAATCAAATATTGTATTTCTAATTTTATTATTATATTGCATTTCGACTAAATATATGAGTAAAAATAAACTCTGCGTATAAAATACATACTTAACCTCTAAATCTAATTAACAAATAAATTTAGAAATACAATATTTAGTTCACTTTAAAATAAGTTTGGAGTAAGTGAATATAAGAAAACAAATTGTATACGTTTTTAAATAAAAAATAAATACTACGAACTTACTACTCCGAAGACATCATAATTCTTCCATCAGCTGCTTTTACTTCTAGTTCCAACAAATTGCCTTTCAAAGCAAAATGCAACTGACACACTTTGTGACCCTATTTTAAAATTATATCATCGCCTCGTATTGTTTTGGGATCATTTATAAATGATGTACCACTTTTAGGGGGGGGGGGGGTCTAGTCAAGTGTTACATAATGGCGAAAAACTACAGAGAAAAGTCGGAAAATGTGTGACATATGAGGGGAGGGGGTGACAAATTGTCGGAAAATTGTGTAACGTAATTTATGGATGGGCCCTTTCTACCATAGTTTGACATTTTTTTCACCCTTTGGCACAAGGAAAACACTTTCGTAGGATTAGAATCATAACCCGAAGTACATTCTGGAGCTATACACCGGTTTCCGCTTTTTTCTTCTTCACTATTCCCGTGTTCTTGATTTTCTTTTCTTTTTGGGGGTCTCTTTCCTTCTTAATTTTCTCCATAATTCAGAATTAAAATCGTTTGTCAAAACACTTTTTAATTAAATAAAAATGGTAAAAAACAGAGCCTGCCTGTACATCTGCCATGTCTTTGTTGGCAAATTCAGGTCCATGCCACCCAGCGCCACCTACAACTTAGCTTACACGAGAAAGCTGCGTGAACTAACCGAAATACACGGTCGATGCATAGGGCTGCTTTTAACGTGACATAATTTCTTGTAACAGAGATGTTTTTGGTGAGATTTTTTATTTTTGTACTGTTGTATCTCTGGGCTAAAGAAATAATTTTCTATGTTTATGTCATCCCGAAAAGTATTATTGAATGTAGTCCAATTAAATATTATTGTAGTTCATTGCAGTACTTTTTTTAAGAATTTGAACAATTTTTTTTTTTAGTTTTGAAGATCTGCATTATTGAAACAATTTCATTTCTCTATTTTCGATTGATTTGATTTCTGTCACTATTTGATTCATTATGTATTTTTGAAAAACCTTCAGTTTATTTGGTGGCAAACCAGTTTAATGGGATATGCGTCTTCAATTTAGAGAATTGTTAAGCCAATAATAATGGTTTTTAAAAAATGGCGTTTAGGATGTAGTAGATTTTTTTCTAGTTTTTGGAACTGTTTTGTCTTAATTTGATGACTGCTCTTAATGAGACTCTTTTTCTCAACTTAGCTCTGCAGTATTTCGTGACTAAGTTTTTGCCTTTGCTTCGCACTCGATTTTGTCCAAAATGCGAACTTTTCTACATTAAGTTCAACATTATTATATCAAATGTATATTATATTTATTTCTGTACCTCAGCCTGGGATTGTTAATTCAGATATTATTAAAATTCATAATATGCGTTGGTATTGAAACAACCGTATTTTCATTGTCTTGCTTTTATAATTATAAAAAGTGCGCTTCCTATAAAAAAAAACAATTTTGTGATTAAACATTTTATTGCAACTTGTGTCGTTTTTCCATATATTCAATTTATTTATTTTTAACTTTATTTTTCGCAATTTGAACGAAAAATACGCATCCTAACGTAAAATGGGTCTAAGAAAAATTGTATAACAATAGTTTTTAACAAATTTGTAGATCATTTTTTGTTGAAAAACTGTTGTCTATTAATTCTTTTTCGTCTCTTATATGTTTTTCCCAAAAACTTATTTTTTTTTAATTCAATGCTATTTTCAACAATCAAAACAAAAACTAAGCTTCTTTAAGAAAATTATTTAGGACAAATTTTTATAGTTCCTTTTTGTGTCAGCGACTTTTGTCTTTCTATTTTTTTTCGTAGCTTGTGTCGTTTGTCCGAAAATTTAATTCTTTTATTCATTAAATTTTATTCTCTACGATTAAAAAAAAAAGTACGCATGCTATCAAAAAGTGATTCCTAACAAATTTGTAGATCTTTTTTCAATGCACAATTTTTGTCTATTCATCTTTTAATGTACCTTGCGTCGTTTTTCCAAAGATATAATTTGTCTATTTTTAATGCTATTTTTTACGAATAAAACAAAAACTACGCGTCCTATCAATAAGTGATCCATAACAAATTTGAATATCTTTTTTATAAGCACAATTTTTGTTTCTTCATCTTTTTTCATATCTTGAACATCTTGAACACAAGTAGGCTGGTTTGAGGTTATGTTGGCAAGTGTTTTTGTGATTTCGTCTTCAATAATTATTAAAGTGAGATTCAAATGATCAAAAATACTGAAAGTGAAAAGCACTTTTCGCGTTCAAAATTGTAATTAAAATTGGTTTGATAAATCCTTGTTTATTTAATAAACTATACATTATTTTACAGAATTAAACTTTCTGAAATATTCTATATATACACACACACACACATATATATATATATATATATATATATAAAGTATACCCCCCCCCCCCTTAAAGTACAGACAATACATACGTGCCGACCTGACAACCGTCAGATTCTGAGAACAGAAAATTCTCTTATGCATTTTCACAATATTAACCTCAATATTTTTTAAATTAGTCTTATCGATTCTTTGTGAACCATGGTACGTATATTGTCCACCAAATATGGGTTCATTATTTTAAATCTAGGTAAAAATCATTGCTGCCGCAAAATGCAGGAAAACGATGTTTCCTGAATGGAAGTATATTAGTGGAGGCACCCTAGGTATTTATCTTGCATCGGACCGAAACAGTTCGGATTTGTTTGATTTTTTTTACATACTAAACATAGAAAATAATAAAATACTTACCTGTTTAAAATTTGTGGAAATTGTTTATTGAAGATATTTTCAGATTTATGTTAATTAGGAAATGTTCTGTAAAGAAATATAGTTTATATACGAGATAATGTTCAGAAATGAGTACCGAAATACCTTATATTATAGTATAATGTATAGGACTTTCGTTGAGAAGGAAATTTTATGGAGAAATTGGCGGAAAAGTGGAAAATGGGCAGGTGTTCCGCGCGCTTAGTTATAGCGGTCTTGCTATACCTGAGCGAAGGTAGTCTGGTTTTCTACTCGCTGCGATAATATTACAGATGATGGGCCTCCAATACAAGGTAAATTGATTGCAATGAAAATATACTACAATGAAAATAATAAAAATAAGTACACGATTCATTATTTATAAATTATTTCAAAATTTTTGGCGGGCGAAATGGCACAGACACGGTACAAGGGCGTCAGTGTGAAAATGAGAATGTTACAGGAGGGACACAAATCTGTTTAACTTTTGCCCATTTAATTGAAAAAAAAATTAAATGATAGTCTTGAAGTAATACCAGGATACAACAAATGATTAAAAAAAGTATTAAAAAAAGCAACCGTTTCAGAGAAAATCGTTGTCAAAGTAGCGACGTTTCCCAAAAAAACGCCGCGCTTGACACTGAAAAATCGGCATATCTTTTGAAAATTTGAATTTTTTGTTTAGACTAAAAAATCATTTCGAGCGATTGTTATCTCCTATTGATTCGTAAAAAGATCGCCTAAAAAAAGCAACCACCTCTGAGAAAATCCTTATCAAAGGAACGAACTGTCCAAAAAATGCCAGAATTGTCATATAAAAAACTGCATAACTTCTTTTTTTTTATTTAAAAGAAACCCCCTAAAACGATCTCAAAATGTAATTTGTTTCTATTGAATCGTAAAAGAATTTGTTGACAAAAAGCGACCTTCCACGATAAAATCCTCTTTAAAGGAACTAATTGCCTCCTCTACAATATGTATACGATATTTTGAAACCTATATAAGTTTTGTGTAGTTTATTAAAAAAGAAAAACAACAAAGGAATTTCGAGTTCATTCTAAGCTCTGCTATACTATTATAGGAACACTTTAAAAAAATGAACCTCTTATGAAATAACCCTTATGCAATTGCGGCGTGCCCCCGAAAAAGACGGTCCTGTGAGACGTAATAAAGTATACGTTCAACATTTTTTATTTATAAAAAAAATGTAATTTAATTAAGGCTAAACCCCATTAATAAACAACCAGCCCCCGATAATTTGCTGGAAATTATTTTTTGCAAATGCAAATCAGGTTGTGGAAGAAATTTTGGATGCAGGAAAAGTAGACTTTTCTGTGCACAAGCCTATTCCGAATGCAACGTCATGAATCATTCCAATTGTTCACCAGCAACTGGTTTTGGTAACAATGAACTGGAAGATGAAGAAATTAATACAAATATATAAAAATACAACACAGATTAAGTATCAATAATGTTCAAAATAATTTTCTCCATTTCTTTTTTGTATCATATTCCTAAATTTTTTGCAGGGAATTCTTCCATGTACAATATATTTGGAATTTGTGTGAATTGTAATAAATAAAATCTCAATTAAATATCGAATTACTTATTATATTTAATAATTAGTTATTATTCTTCATTTATAAACAAAGGAAAAGAATCATTCACATTCAAATTATGTTCTTAAATTTTAGGTAATTTTGTATTTTTTTGCAATTTTTCAATTGATAAAATCTTCATTGAATTTCTAATTAATAATTATTTTTATTAATTAATGATTTTTTTCTCATTTTTAAGCAAAAACCCAAGCCATTACGTTCCACTCTTTTTTTAACTTTCAGGGATTTTTTTTATTTTTTGCAATTTTGTAATTAATAAAATCCTAATTAAATATCTCATTATTGAAAACGTTTGATAATTAATTAATATTTTTTATTTTTAGGTAAAAAAATCAATGCATTACGCTTAACTTTTTTGTCAAATTTCAGGTATTTTTTTATTTTTTGCATTTAGAGCACAAATTTTAAAGTTGTAAAACTTTCAGTACTTCCAATTTGGAACATTTCAAAAAAAAATTATTCAAATCCGAGCTGTTACAGACCGATGTTAGATAACATACATTGTTGATCTACGCTGCCTCCACTATATAGGTCGTAGGCGTTCGGCCGAATACGGCAGTAGGTCTAATGCCCAGACAATAGTCCTAATGCCGGCAAGGTGGTGAATCCACCTGCGTCGACCTTTTTTTCATTCCCTGAATTTAAGGTGGCACTTACAAGGAAGGTTACCCAAGTAGCCGCCTCCGATTTGATTCGTTCTGAAGTCTGTTTTAGAGCACTAAAATATAAGGTACACGTATTTTTTTATACGTGCCAGAATTCATATTTAGGGGGAGAAATCACCCTTCAAAGTTTTCGAATATCAAGAAGTCGAAGCTTTGAAGCACTCTCGACTTAGGAATTGAACCAGGATAATTAAATTTCTCATTCAAATTTCAATTAAATGAATCAATTTTAGGTTTAATTATGATTACAATATTGATATGTGCAATATCCTGAAAAGTATAGATTTAGAGGCGGCGGCTAGATATCGAAAATTTCATTCAACATCAGTCCGCAAATTAACTGTTTCAATTACTACATCATTCAGCTTACAAGCTTTAATTCTAAAATCTGTTACCTCACTATTTTTCCATTATATGTCTTTATTTTCAAACATAAATTTTTTATTGAAAGAAATTAAATGTTCAGTTTTGCAGACTTCAAGAATTAAAAATTAAAAGCGTTTGAAATTTGAAATTGTTCATAAAGAACGTTTTAGGTTGATCAACTGGAAATGTAAATTAATTAATGATTTTTTTAACTGAACTGTAGTTCGAGTGTTAAAAATGATAGAATAATTATTTCACAATGATATTCTAAATCTAATAAAAATTAAACAATTTACAAATTTTAATGTTCAAAGTTCAACTTTTTCAATACAAAAGCCTCAATAATTAAGAAAATTGAAATGTATTATTGAAACTTTAATATTATAATTAATATATTCACAATCAAACGCTTTTATTTAAATTAAAATCCTATTCAAATATTGTGAGAGTCTAAAAAGTTCAATTTTTAACCTATTTAGTTTGAAAATTTGTAATGAAAAAATTTGAAAATGAGCAATCATAAATTAAATATTCAAAACTAAACAATTTGAAACTGAACTGATTGAAATAGAAAGCCTTGAGTGGTAAAAACTGCAAAATGCAACATTTAAATTTTTAACCTTACAATTTTTATTATAACGTTGAATAACAATTAAAAATTATTAATTTGAAACGACCAAAATTAAAATAAATGTTGGTATTTACTTTTTTCCCCAATTGCAAGAGGAACTTTTTTAGTTTTAAATTTTTATTGAGTGGAAGAATGGGAAGTATTGTATTTTCAACATTTTTATCAAGCTTGAAATGGGGAAATTTGAGTTTTTAATTTTTGTGAAATTGGCAGTTCATTTTATACTTTTAAGGTTTTTATGGAGTTCGAAAGGATACACTTTTTTTTATTGGAAGAGGCTACTTTTCAACAGAATTCTATTTTAGATTTTAAAAATTTGTCACGGTTTAAAATTTTTTTAGTTTCCCATAGAAAATTAAAATTGTTTAAGGGAGCTTAGATGTATAAAAAACATGTTTTAAATAAAAATAAATATTTCATTACGATGATTATGTCGACTTCTGGCATGGAATAGATTTTTTTCAGTTTTATGAATATACATTTATATTGAAAGAATATTTCTTACATTTAAACAATTTTCTTACTGTGTTGATTATGATAATTATTAGAATGCCATAAATATTTGTTAAACTGAATGAATATTTATTTATGCTGAATAAATATTTCTTCAATTTAAGTCATTATTTGTTTGCAACAAATATATCAACTTATAGTGTTAAATAATTTGTTTTTTCAATTGAACAAATATCGATTTATCCTGAAAGAATATTTTTAAAATTTAGATAATGGGTTCATTGTTATGATTTTTACAGTTCTTAGCATGGAATAAATATTTCTTCAATTGAATGAAAATTCGTTTATCTTGAGTGAATATTTTCGTGACTCAAATGAAAAACTATTTGTTCCAGTGATGTATGAATGCTTTAATTTGAAAAAATATTTATCCCTTTCAAAGAAACGATTTAATTGGACTGGAGAAGAAGCTTTCCAGGCGCCTAAAACATATTCAATAAACCTAGGTTCCCACCTTCTAGAAAATCATTCCTTTGACTTAATACTTTTCACTTTTAATGCGGAGAAATATTTACTTATATTGAAGAAATGTCACCAAAGAAATCATTTTCTTGAATGGATGCGTGAATCTTTTGCACCTAAATAATGATAACTTAACTGAAGTAAACAATTCCTTGGTACAAAGAAAAAAAAACCAAAGAAACGCATTTCCTTCAAGCAAGTAGATTTGTTTTCAGTGTATAGCCTACGGGCCTACGACATATACTACTAGTTGAAGAGTGAAAACAATTAGTACGTCGTCCGTCTCCGAATCTACCAAATAAAGCGCTGCTTAACTTGGGTGATCGAACGAGAAGCCTTACACAATTTCATGTTTTAAAATGAACACCTCAAGAAACTTGAAACATGAAACCTTACATCAGTTACCTAAAAAAATACTTTATTTTATAGAAAATGTACTGAATAAAAGAACTAAATCTATTGCAGTATTAAATAAATCAATCAAATTTCCTATTCTCCTATATGCACTCTGAAATATATTATGACCAAATAACATCGGCACACAAAAAAAACACAATTATGTCCTACAGATGCGACACATATATTCCCATGTATTTTGACCCGCTGAGCATGAATCCGTGGTACGTTTGACCCTAGCACATCTGGTTCAAGGGCATTTAAAGGTGAAATGTGCAGAAAAGTCATTTATGTGAAGATAACTACTATAATTTATGTTTTTTGGGTCGCTGAACCCGAATCCGGGGTCATTTGAACTCAGCGAGTCTTTTCAAGGTTAATTTCGTTCATTTCTCTAGAAACGAATTTCTGACTGCAGATTCTGAAAGAACGGAAAATTTTACATCCAGATATGTATGATTTTATTTTTGTATGACGACCTCTAAGGTCATTTTAGGGTCATTTTATTTAAATATATAGATGATTCATATGGGTAAATGGTAAATGGTATATATATATATATATTATAGGTAAAACTTTAGAATAGCGGCTTTTCCCGTACGGCCTTCTAAAGTAACTAACAAACAAAAACTTGTTATAATTCGATGAATTGTAAATTAAAAAGGTGGGGGAAGAGGATTTTTAGGCCACATTATAACTTTGTCCGTGAAAAAACAGGCTGAGATGCGCCTTGCGTACTTATTTCCACCATTAGAAAAAAACCTTTTCCAACGCCGCATGGGACGGGAAGGCACCCCTGTGACTGATCACAGAAATAATGTTTTTTAAAAACGTTTTTAACGTTTTTTTTTTTGAAAAGGTGAGGTGTGGGTGTGTGACCTCACATTATTTCTGTGACGATTCGCAGGGGTGCCTTCCTGCTAAAAATGGTTGCTGTCTTGCTTTAAATGTGATAGAATATTGAAATTACGGAGTATTAATGGAGTTTTGATTGTTTTAGCGTCAGGTACGTAAATAACATTACAGTCGGTTTTTTGAAATATCGGATCGAAAAAGTCCCTCAAAAATACTGTCCCCCACCTTTTTAATTTACAATTAATCGAATTACAACAAGTTTTCGTTTGTTAGTTAATTTAGAGGGCCGTACTCTCTAAATATGAATCAGTGAACAATTCACTGATTGAAATAGTAGTTGGGATTTCACTGATTAATCAGTGTATTCGGACTTTTCACTAATGAATTCAGTAGCACCAGAGTAAATCATGCGAGACATAACCACTAAGTTTTAAAGTAAAGCTTTGTTGTTATTCTTTTACTTGAGTAGCAAAAATAATTTTTTTAAGAAATAAATTTGTAAATTTTCGGACTCTTAAGTGTGCTGAATTTACTGCGGGAAAAATATACTCTAACTCGTATAATAAGTACTTACTTGACGGGTGTGTACATGCAGGTCCGGCGAAACACGTTGAGTCCAGCTGGGTAGTTTTTCAAATGGAAGAGGAGGGGGGGGGGTCATAATTAAATAATTCATAATTTCACCATTTTTTCGACGTAAATCGTAAAAAAAAAATTTGTTCTTTGTATAATTATTTCAGAAGACCTACAATCTTTTTATCACGATATCAAAATTGTAAATCATTCATGTTCGAAGTGCAAAAACAGAAGTCCGTTTCGAATTTTTACAGATAAATTCATCCATCAGACTTTCTAAATCGAGCTTATCAACATTTTCAGGGTCTGATTTGGTCAGATCGGATTTGGTATTTACGCGCGCATATTATGAAAATGGATCAAAACCCAAATACATGTTTTTTTTCGCTCCAATTTCCAGGTGGGTAAGTACCCACCTTCCGAGATTCCATGTGCGTAGTACTACCCACCGTACCCACCTGTTCCGCCGGGCCTGGATAGCTTTATAGTACAGTCGAATTAGGCTACCTGTTTGAAAGAATCAGAGACGTTCTCTTGAAGCCCTGAAAAGTTCGAGGCCGATTTCTTAATCAATTTTTTGTGATTAACAAAAAATATGAAATCGCAACCTTTTCTCGACAAGCTTGCTTGGGTTGTGACTTTCGATTACGAGATAGCTAAAAAGTATATAGAACTTTGTTTTCAGAGTATAAAATAAGCTTTAAAATGAGTCCTTTGCAAATATCCTAATAAGACAAATAGTTTACGAGATATGCATTTGTTAATTATCATTGTGCGTTTTTCAGTGAAGACAAAGCGATGATGAATTCTCACTGTTGCAAAAGGATAGCGATTGGGTTTTTGATAATGGATTCTCAAATTGTATAGTTCAAAGTATAAAAAAAAAACATTTTTCTTTAAACATTCATATTTTGTCAAAGATAACTGCTGAGTTCAATTGCGCTGAAATATCTAAAAGATTGTGCGGCATCAGAAAAAAGTATATTTAAAATGTTACCAAAACTTTTCACATTGTTTATAACAAATTGTTCTAGCTGAATTTTTTTTTTCTACTTACAGCTGCCAGCGAAGCTCCGCGGAATCATTTATAAAATTTTTGATTGAATAATATTTTTTGCAACGAATATATTGCATGAACGATTTTAGAAAAAATAATAATTTAAATCCTCATTCCTGAATGGCCATACACAATTTTTTCTAGATTTTCCTGGCAGCTGTAAGTACGGAACGAAAATGATTGCTTATGACGATTTGTCATAAATAATGGGAAAAATTGCATTCACATCTTAAACGTACTTTTTCCTGAAGATGCACAATCTGTTACATATTTCAGCGAAATTGAAATCAACAGATTTTTTTCCACAAAATATGAATCCAAAAAAGTGCTTTCCCGCAACCTTCTGCAATTTTTGGATTTGGAAATCAAAAAAATGTTCTTCATTACTCTAACTATCCAATTTGAGAATAAAATAGCAAAAAACCGATAGCAATTTTTTTGCAACAATGAAAATTCAGCATTGCTTTGTCTTGACTGAAAAATGGACAATGTTATTTAACAAATGCATATCTCGTAACTATTTATCGCAGGATATTCGTTGAGAGGTCATTTTAAAGCTTATTTTATGCTTTAAAAACTAAGTTTTATATACATTTACATATCTTATTCTATCTTTTCGTATACTCGACTTTTTTTTTAATTTTCTTGTATACATTTCAGTGAATATAAGTTGTGTATAATTCAGTTTAATGTTTTCATGAATTTCATAACTATCATAACTCCATACGCCCGCACACGGAAAAAATTAGTTGTTGAAATGTTAAATGACTGAGTCAACCACTCTAGGATAGGGTCAAACGTATGTCATAAATTGAAAGTATCGTCGTTAGAAACTTTAATTTCAGCCAAAGACTTTTTCATCGGTTTCCGCCAAAACTGGTTTTTCATAATTACTCTTCTGACGCGAATTTTAACAGAGAAATTGCATCAAATAAATATTTTTTTTAAACAGAAAAAACTATTTTGTGTGAAAAACTGATATTAATATTAAAAAGTACGGGCGTCATTTGTAATAGTTACCGTGCCCTGCACCGACACCATACCCCACTCTCCCCTACCTAATTTATACTCTTATTAAATAATTGAGTATTTGAATATGACATCACACCTTGGCGGTAGAATGAATTTCTTCGTGCTTGTTACCACGTGATCGACACACCAGTATTGCTGAAATAGGCAATTACGGAGAAATATATTTTTTAGCGCGTAAGTAGTGAAAAAATCATCGTCGTGATTTTTTCTCAAATTAGTGTACAAGTTATGTTTACAATTTTATATTACTATATTTTCTATTGACGACTATAAAAATCAAACGAAAAAGATTATAGTAACTTCAATTTTACTTCAGGTTGCCCTGGGTATTCAGGCACTCTAACCTTAAATTTAAGCTATTACAATGTTTTTTGTTTGTTTGAAATAATAGTTTTCGGTTAACGACAGTTATATAAAATTGTAAAAAAAAAACTTCTGCATTTGAGAAAAAATCACAACTAACGAATTTCCACTACTTAGGAGAAGAGGAGCCCTAGAATATTCATATTGTCACATCGACGCTTTCATTCAATATAAATCCATTTGTTCACAGCACCGTGTATGAGACTATGCGCTGTGTATAAGCACAGGAAATAGTTTCATACACGGCACTGTCAGGAAATAAACTTATATTGCATGAAGGTGCCGATATAGTTCGAAAGAGTTCTAGTTTTTTTTTTAATCTATTCTAAGGTTCAGGCAAATGTTTCTTTTTTATTTTTCATTATTGACACTTATTTGCGAAATAAGTTCTATGTCGTTGCTTTATGTACATAGTTTCGTTACTCAAATAGCTAATTAAGAAACTGAATATAAAAAGAAAAAAATTAAACCATTCTTTTTTTGTAACCGTGAGTTCCTATAAATAATATTAATTATCGTAAATCGGGGTTAAGCGGCACATGTGGGAGAAAGCGGCGCACCCTTGATTCTGGATTTCTAAATGCGATATTTGCATCTTCTATGTAAAACATATAGAGGCTTGCAACGAAGCATTGTAAAACATCAGTTCCAAAACCTATGAGAAGCAATATCGCGTTTTAAATACAGAATTAGGCGTGCGCCGCTTTCCTTAACATATGCGCCGCTTAACATCGATTTACGGTACGTTTTAAAATAAATGAATAGTACTTTTATTGTGTTAATTCTCTTTTAATATAATATAAAATATCAATAAGAATTGTTCAGGTTTTTAACTGATAAAAAAATAGTACGTCGAAAAGGACGTCAAAAATAAAGCAGAAATCGACGTCAAAATTGACGTCGAAAACGACGTCAAAAATGACGTCAAAAACTATCGCAATTTTTGACGTCGTTTTCGACGTTCTTTTTGACGTCGTTTTCGACGTTATTTTTGACGTCGTTTTCGACGTCATTTTTTACTTCGTTTTTGACGTGAAGTTTTTCAATAGGGTCACTATGATGACCTAACGTGCGGTACCTTCATTTTACAGGAGAAGCGATTGAAGAGGCGGTCCAACACAGGATCTCAATTAAGAGGGCCTCACTTTGTAATTTAATAACAATTCGATTTTTTCAGGCATAGAAATAATATTTTTTATTATGAAAGAGCAAATAAAAAACTATCGATCGGTATAAAAAACTAAAAATCGATTTTTTCCGCGTTATGTCCCTTTCTTCGCGGACGGTCTCATATATATACTTTTGTAGGCATCTTGTTTTTAAGTTTTGATAAAAATATCCTGATTCTGATCACAAATGCCCACCAAAGGGGTTGAAAACTGCAATATAATTTGCGTTCTACTTTATTTGCATTGCACTTATGCATTTTCTTGTACATTTCGAGTCGATAATTGACCATTTCGGTATTCGTTTGAATCTTCGAAAATGATCGTATTCAAAAACGATCATTGGCGTGGAGAGCGGTGGAAATGTACAATTATTCACTAATTTTCTAGTAATTGTTGCAGGGTGTCAGCATTTTCTAATATTCGCCCCAACATTTGTGCTTTGTGTTGTGGTATCGCTGTCGTTCGCTTTTTGATCGAAAACATAAGCTCACAATTAAGCAATTTCAAGTATTTAATTACTCAAATATACACTGAGAAAAAGGATTGCTTGTACCAAGTGAATTTTAATTGGCTGCAGTAAGTGCAGGTCCTGATTATTTTCAAAGAAATATTCATTTGAGGCAAATAAATATATGCACTTTGAATAAAAAAAAAAGAATTTCTTTCAGCTAGACAAATGTTAATTGGATTAAGTGAACATTGTTTGATTCAAAAAGACGACCTATTGGTTGAAGGTAAATATTAATTGAAGACAAAAATATACATTTTCATCCAAATAGATGACTCATTGTTCCAAATGAATGTGTCTTGAATGGGAGTGAATATTTCTTTGAAATGAGGAAATGTGAATTGATGGAACGAAATATATTTTAAAGTCAAGCAAATATTTTATAGGCTCAAAAAACTATTTCTTCATATCAAATTTTTAAATATTTGAAGTACTTCAACTGTAGTACATATTTTCCTGAATGAAAAAATGGATTCTTTCAGCCTTAATTATAATTAACATTGTTATTATTATACATATTTAATTTAAACAATTCACATAATTACCTGATAGGATGTGAATTAGCATATCTTCAGAAATAGTCAGACTCGTCAGGATGTTCAGGAATCGTCAGAACTTCTGACCATTTGTGACGATTCCTGACTTTGTTTTAGTAGGATAGAGCCAATTCTTTTTTATCATGAGGTTTATAAGTAGCTTTATTAAAAATAAAATAATTTCTAAACTCAGTCACCTCAAAAAGACCCTGGTAGTATCACTCCAGTACTGAAGTCCACACTCTGTGACACGAGAGTAGCCACCACCCCAACTCTTACAGCGAGATTCGTGGTGGTGCAAACGAAATATGTGGCTCGTGAGTAAAAATAACGAAATTTCCCTGGCTGGAAAGGTCTGGATCAAGGAACGTTTAGGGGGGACAGAAGCAGTCAAGCGTGAAGCCGGCTGAAGATCGGGAGTTGAGTGACATCAATGCACAGGGCGAGCAGAAATTTTGTGATAATAATACCTGAAGGATGAGTGGTTCAGGATTGATTTTAATCAGCGTCCAGAGATGTTCATACATGAAACCCTCTTTACTTAGAACATTATTAAAGAGCAAATTAACATGTTTTACTGTTGGACAGAGCCTCAATTTACTCATAGTATCGTTCATATCAAGATTTATTGCGCTTTGAACAAGCTTCTGAAAATCATTGTATTTTTCTTTCACAACCTTACTTATTAATTCTTCGAAAGCATTGAACTCTGAACGATGAGCCAATTTCTTCAAAACTACATCCATATTCCTTAGTTTACCGTAATATACGTTCTTAACTCCAAATGCATTTGTAAAGAATGTGTACATATCTTTGTGATGAATAGTTATTTCATTATTCTCAATAAAATGACATGCTTCAAGACCAAAGCAAATTGGACATTTGTCTGTTTCTTTCAAATTGTTTATAGAAATTCTGAAGGATGCAAGAGAAATTATGACACTGATACATAAAATGAAACTTGCAACCCAGAATTTCCATTTTTTAAATCTCAAACTGTACATAGTAATTCACCTATATATATTACGAGTTTATACGATGAAAATTAGGCATTTTCACTGGCGATGTCAAACCAATATGGCGTCCAATAGCTAGAAGGATAACCACGAAAATTAGTAAGGAGAAAACACGGTAATGCATTTGTGGCGGCAAAGCATGGCAACTTCTTGGGAATAATTGGGGTTATAGCGCATGCGAGAGAGCAAGACGGTAGTAGGGATCCTCAGTGGGACTCCGATATTGTGTCGAAAATCGAATAGACCTCTTTTTCTAACGTGTGAAGATAGAAAGAGAGGTTCGTTCGATCTTCAACTTCAGAACAGCATCGGATCCCACTGCTGAAGGGGTCGTCCCATCATAGGGGGAAAATAGGTGAGGTTATGCATTGGGTTGTAAAGTTTCATGAAGCTTTGACGAAATGAAAAGTTTCATGAAACTTTGGAAACATTTCAAAGTTTCCAATGTTTCAAACATACGGGCGGGAAAATTCAAAATATAAAAAATACTATTAGGTATTAAATATAAACATTTAATAGTATCCTTTGTGTTTCAAAGCAAATCATTTCAAGTAGTTTAAATAAATAAATCGTGTTTTAATTGTTAATTACATGTAATTTTGGCAATATTTTATTTGAAAAATTTGAAAATTGATTTCAATAAAATGAAAACAAATGTCGTATTTAATACATATTTAGTTTTTAGAATGTTTCATATTTAAAAATATTTCATTCAAAATGTCGAAACTTCGGATGGAAATGAATAGAATAACATCCTGCTATTTCATTAAACTATCAGGTTTATTTTTATAAATTGTTTTCTTTCAAAAAAATGATTTAATTTTTATCAGTGCTATGTCTCTCAATATTTGAAATATATATTTGATATAGAAATACATATTTGCATAAGAAACATCAGCTAGATCAGGATTAGAAGTACACAATTCGGTACTCATTCCTTGTTTAACTACTGCCGGGTACTTTTTGCATAAATCTTTTATATGAAGAATCATTCTTGCCGTATTTCTTCGATTCATCCACGTGTAAAAATTGCATTTAACTTTTACAACACGTCCTTCACTAACGTGCTGCGTAAAAAGTACTTGTGCACACAGTGCCTGTGACTACGAGTACGATTATTCACAAGTGGATGCAGAGCACTTGGCTCCCGAACATAGCCCCCCCCCTCCCCGCCAACGACGCACAGCTCTTCCATGGTTCATTCAATTCCTTCCAATTTCAGGATACTTAGGTCGTTCGAAATACATTCATGGCAATCTAAAAAAGCCCGACAAACGTAAAAAATGTTTAATAAACCATTTTTGTATGTTTTAAGTCGTTCCCATACAGTCAAGAATATTTCCTCTTCTAAAAAATAATTAATTAATAGTAATTAAATCGTGATACTTAGAAGTATAATTAAATATTTTTGCTCAAGATAGCAATTCATTTTGGAACGAAATATCTTAAAATTCTTTGGATTTTTAAGAAATAACTTAAAACCTTTAGAACCGTTTAAAACCTATCGAATTCCGTTACATCTCTTAAAATAATACTTCATTGAGTACTTAAACAGGGTAGACGTTCTGATCAAAGAATTAAGGTCATTTTGGTGTCGAAATTAATTAATCTACAGGTCTTTAACTCACTTCAGAGATCAAAAATAGTATAAATAGTATTTTCGATTAGAAATTTTATTATTGCGTTCAAAATTAAATTATTTTCTTGGAAATTCAATAATTTTGTTAAAAACCATACTTCTTGGTTGAAAATGCAACTGTTTTGTTGAATATTTTTTGACAAAAATTACAAAATTGTTATAGAATTACAAAGAAAAAAGTTTTGTTTAGTGCACATCCCGTGTAGAAATGGTAACAGGGATCCAATCGGGATCCGGCCGGATAGCCCCAGTTCAAACCGGGCACTGGCCGGGGATTCTGGCCGGGATCCGGCTGAAAACGTCACGGTAAACTGGTCGGATCCCGGCTTTCATTCAGGCCGGGATCCGGTCGGGTAACGCGGCCACAGACTGGTTAAAAAATTTTGCTTCAAGCGAGAAATTGGTAACTTGGATTGTCTTTTATGGATCATCGTAAAGAATACGGTGAATTTTGAATGTAAAAATCAACTTATCAAATTCTTGCCAGAAAATTAGAGAAGAGTTTCAATAACTAATGCTAGAATCCCCTAGCTATTGTTTTAGTTTGGAAACCACGTGGTGATTTGAGGTTAGGAAGTAGGAAAAGAAAAAATGAATACACAACACTATACTTTAATGCAAAATAATAATTATTCACGCATTAAGTGAGGATTTTGAACTGATTACTGAAATAAGGTTGATTTTAATACCGGGTTTTATTTATTAACTTCGAGGAGACGACGCAGATGGCCTCAGGCTTGGCGGTAAATTGAAAGTGTATAGAGTAAAAATTTTCTGAAAATAGAGAAAATTGAAACAATTCTGCTATTACACATTGAAGAATCGATAACAGTTTTAATTGATAAGTTAAAACATTGGGAAGAATTAAATGTTGTTTTTTTTTTTGTTAAGAATTTGAAAAAGCTAAATTCTGTTTTACTGATCTAATAAGTCTTCAAATTATACTTTTCAAATAATAATTCATCTATCATCCGTAAGTACGTCTTTGATAATGTCACGGCTCTTAAAAAATGTATACTTTCTACAAAAAAAAAGTATCCTGACCAGTATCCGGTCGGCTCCCGACCATGAAACCTAACCAGGGTTG
This sequence comes from Andricus grossulariae, assembly GCA_011634705.1. Classification (NCBI taxonomy): domain Eukaryota; kingdom Metazoa; phylum Arthropoda; class Insecta; order Hymenoptera; family Cynipidae; genus Andricus; species Andricus grossulariae. Next base: position 71,022,004 of record JAABKJ010075445.1, on the reverse strand, counting down.
GCCCGGCCGGTAACCGGGCGGCTCCTGACTATGAAATCCAACCAGGGGTAGCCCGGCCGGGATCCGACCAGAAACCTTGTTGTAGTAGGGCCAACCGGGGCAATTTCTGCACGGGTTGCTGGATGTAAATTAATTATTCGTTAAAAATTCACGATCCGGTTTTCGAAGGACCAAAAATGTTGAGTTGTATTTGCGGTCGTGCTGCTTGCCCGGAATTCTCGTTATCCGAAGAGCCGTACCACAGATTTTTTTTGCATTAGGATTCAAGAGATTTTACGTGATGAGAAGGCAGTTTAAAAAATAAAGCAATTTAATGAGTAATGATTTTTTAATTGAAACTTTCACGTAATTAATATAAAAATACAAAGTGATACAAGAATGATATTGAGCCGAGAGAACTACAAGGAACGCTGCAAGTAGTTATTTGAGTATTCGGTTGCGGTGTTAAAACTCGACTGACGTCGGACAGTTGCAGATTTCGGACAACGGAGAAGATTCACAAAATTTTGAAGGTGGGGGTAAGGACCCTGTGCCTGAAGGCATTACAAGTTCCGATGATACACGATGTAAAACGGAAAAGTCCGAAAAGGTTTTCCCCAGTACGGTCACTAGTTCGCACGGCGAACGCCATTAACACTTAGTACAGAAATTTGACCCTAAATGGTCAATAGGTTGGAAGACTTAACGCCTACAAGTGATAAGAGCATAAATTCTAAGGTTTGAAAGAGATCCTAAAATTCGAAAGTTAGGTAGTCAAGAGTAAGAAGATTAAGTAATAAAAATTTATCCTAAGAAAGTGGATACAGACACGTTTCAGGGAAGATGTTTTTAAGTCCTAAATCTTAGCTTAGGTGAATCTCAACAGTAGTGATGGTCGCATTTTATACCAAGGATAAAGATTTATGCAAAGCTCAACGGTTTCCAAACAGTAAGTTTTGAATTTCGCACAATTAACTATCCTTCCGCACGCTATAACTTGTAATATATCGTGGAACCTGGTAATCAGATCTTGATCCAAACCGGTCATTTTAGCAACCGATTCAGCTTTTCCCAAAAAGGAACAGGCAACATTCCCGGTATTTGTTGTTCCATAACCCTGCTTCACCACATCAACTGCTAAACCCAGTTTGAATCTTAATTTTATCTGAATATGTTCCTTTCTTGATTTCTTCATTTTCTTTTCTTCTTTTTTCTTGCGGAAAACTTTTTGAAACCCATGTTGTAGGACACATGTAACAAATATTCCAGAATACGAATCCAGGCATGCAACGTCGTGAGACCAAATTTATAGTGTGCCTTATTACATGGAATTTTAGCTACATATGGTAGGTTTTTAACATGCTTTGGTCCAAATCCACAAATATTGCAGCGAGAAGATTCTTTCTGTCCAGTAAGAATATTACACACCTTTCCATCAATCATCGTATACTTCAACTCAAAGCTGATATCAAAACTCATTCCACTGACATCAATGGAATAGGTACGAACTTTTTTCAGCAGCTTTATGTGATAGATGTACCCTTTCTTTAGAAGAGAATCAGTTTCTTTAAGAAAATTCAATTTAATTGTCCTACAGAAATTGACAGATGAAGATGTTTTGTTTATCCAAATAATATCGCCATCTGCTTTTAATTGAAGAGGGGTAAAAGAAATCGAGAAGAAAGATTTATCCGTGAAAAGACTGTTGTCATAGCTCATGTTTCCTTCACTCTCAGAATCACTGTTATCAGATTCATTGGTCGCCTTCATATCATCACCCTTCTTCGACCACTTTTGCCGTGTCATCTGATGCGCAGAAGCACCGTCCATACCCCACTTCCCCATTAGGTATTTTCACTTCAACCACCAGCTAACTTCATTTCGTTGAGTGCTGAGGGGAAAACAATGGACCAAATGCACATTTATTGCCCAGCTCAGACGTTTCTAATCAGCACATTATGGCCATTTGGTCACGCGCACTGCGATTTGCTATCTCCTTTTCTCCCGCGAGAAGTGTGCGAGTGAGCGCTGTGTTGAATGACAACTGAAACTGAGGCTACGTTCCCGTAAATATTATTAATATTCAACTCAACACTTTTAAAATTAGAAGTTAAATTATTTTAATTTTAAGTGGTTATAAATTAATAATTGTTCAATTGTTATTCGTACACTAAAATTGGTTTAAAATACTTTTAAATATTCCCTTAAAATTCATTCAAAATGAAAAATCACTTTAAATTCTATTAGTAATCTTGAACAAAATTTTTTATTATCATGAAATTTTTGAAAATCCTTTTAAAAAACTTCAAAATCTTCAAAAATTTACATTTTATATTACATTTTTTGAAATCTTTTTAGATTTGAAATTATCTTGTAAATTTTTTCAAAACTTCTTAATATTTTTTTTAATGATTCAGATTGTTTCTAAAACTTTTAATTAATCCTGAAAAAAATTGCATCAAAATCTTTCAGATCATTTTTTGTACAATGCGGAAAATCTTTCGCAATCTTTATAAATATTCTCTTGAAATTAACTTTTCAAAATAAAAACTCATTTTCAATTTTTCTAGGAATCTTTGCAAATGCTTAAAAAGCTCCTAAATTTTTTGTTCCAAATCTTGGAAAACTGCACTTTGGTTTACATTTTTAACAATCTTTTAGTTTACAATTATTTTTGCCACTTGATTATTTGATTTTCCGACTTACACTTACTTTGCAACAACCTTTGCCATAAGTTACAAAACATTGATATAACCTAAATTTGCTGTCGTCATCACTGAGTAGTATAAGGAGAACCGACTCCCATCATTTGCTCCCATGCGGCCTGTGTAAAATTTGGACGCATACATTCGGATTTAGTTATAGCGTATTCGGTTATCCTGCACAGCTGACCCTGAAGATCGAAGTGTCGATTCTTTACTTTTTGCTATGAACTTCCGCAAGCCAATCCTATTGTAGAAACATGATTTTGATTGGTCTTTGCCATTGGAGAATTTCTTCTCGACCAATTATATTATTAATTTTTGGCAGCGGGGAACCGGAAAGTCGGAATCGAAAACGTGCCAGAACACTGGAAAGAGTGGAAAGTGCCCGAAAGATCTAGCTAGAACTATAAATTAGAATGCGTGACACGTGTGTGATGCCGTGACACTGAGTGCAATGAAAACGTCTCTGAGACCCTGCAAAAGTGAAAATTGAAATATACGATTATTAAAGCTAAAACTGCGAACATTTTGAAACATTATAAGGAGGTACGTATTCAATTTTAAATTGGTTTTCTTATAGTTTTGCTTCTGACAGTCATCGGTTTGGTTTTTTGACATGCTAACCTTATTTTTTTCATGCATCCATCACTGTTCCTCTCCTAAACCCGAAGTTTTTCATGTTTCTAATATGTTGTTTATGATGGTTTTTGGTTGTTGCTCGTAAAAATGTCAAATGTAGGTATCAATTAACTATTCTTGTACCTTTTTCTTCTAAATTATTATAATTTCATACACCTAACCTAAAATATAATAAAAATCATATAGTTTTGCGCTGGGACAGCTCTATCTTTCATTTCACTTTCCAAGCAGTTTTTTTGTTGTTGTAAAAATTGTATTTTGCATAAATTTTGCCGAAATGTGCATTATTATAATATCTCATTATTTTCCAGTGGCACCTAAACCAAAGAAGCAAAGCAGTGTGTGGTCTTTCTTCATAAGAAATGAGAGTGGGAAAATTAAGAGGGACAACATTTTAACAGAAAATCGTAAATATTTGGGAAATTGTTTACAATATTGAAGAACTAAGAAAAAAATCTTTATTGGAACGTATTGAATTTTAAAGTACAAGAAGCTTTAAGCATTATAACGCTATGCGTAAACAATTTAAAAATATCTTTCTTTTTAATTCGATAGACTCAATAGTAAATGGAAAATTTAATATTGTCAGAAAAAAATATTTATTTTAACTTCATGTACCTAGATGGCAGTTTTGACTTGCGACTTAAGAGGTTAGTTGTTAGAATTTAAGCTATATAACCAATTATGCAAATTAAGTATGTGAAGAAATTAAAATATCAAAGAAAAATTTTTAAGACAATTTTTACGAAAGGCGTGGGGCCGAGGCCGAATGTACCCCAGTGTGTAAAACAAAGGTATAATAACCTATCTTCACAACATTAATAATTTTTACGATATTTTTTTCATCGATTCTTGGTTCATCGACACTTTGGTGTCGATTTTTTAGGTGAATCGCAACTTATGCCTTCGATTCGATCTCGATTCAAAGATCGACACTTGAAAAAATCGAACATCCCTATCCTGCACTGGTGCACTCCAGACCAGAGCACTCCGACCCATGATCCAACCCACTCATGGTCTAGCCAAACATCGTCCCATTTTCGTTGTAATTACACATACCAGCTCCGCGGCCATGCTGGTTACCATAGCAACGCAACGACGCACAATATTAAGTGAAAATAAAGTTTGAAAAAGTGTTTTAAGTGTATGCATACAGGCTTATATATGTGGACTGGATATAATGTTATAAAATTATTATTATAGTAAGTTTTCAATTTTTAATATTCCATCTCGAGAACCTATTTTCAATAATAAACAAAACGCTCCGGAATGTTTTACAAAAAGAGGAAAATTTCAGAAAAACTCGCCACTATCTAGCATTATTGTAGGAAAATATAGTTAAAAAACAATAATTTGATTGAACAATTATTTTGGTTAAATTTCAGTAATTATAACCACACTCTAAATAAAAAGTACACTTTTAGAAATTTCTGTAGTGATTTTACTATAAATGTAATGGAGGCAATATGCATATACCTGTAGTAAATTTAATATACAATCATCTTGTACAATTAACATACATGTACAGTAAAACACAGTGCGTGAAAGTTGAAAGTTCTTTGACGCAGCCAAATCTGGTCAAATATTCCAAAATAAAGTAATAACCTAAAATTTATCGATTAAATTCTTATTTGTAATCAAGGTGCAACGTACGGGTTGAATTTTCTTCAAAATTCACTGTAAATGTCAACATTGTAACGTGAGTAGCGCTGCTTTTAGGTTAGGTGTCTTAATAATTCGCTTAATTGAACTTTTCCACTTAAAAACCAGTATAATTCATGTTTAACTAGAAAAAAATATTATGCTTCATCATTTAGAATTGAAAATTACTGCTATAATTATTTTTAATTTGTTGAAAGTGAAATTACCTGACTTTTCTAAAAGTTGATCAATATACGTATATGAAATTTAATATACAGCCTCTTAATTAATATTTCATAGACCGAGATTTTAGATTTGATATACAAATGTATAGTAAATCTATATTAAAATTACAAACATTTTTAACAGTGTAGTCAATCTCAATATAAGTAGAATGCTGATTTTTAAAAATAATTAAGACCTTTTGTGATGACGAAGTATGTAGAATTTAAATAATACTTTGATTATGCGAAGTTGACAAATTATATAAGAGTTATGTCAAAAATAACAAAATTAAATTTATAGGGATGACGTAGTGTGCACCCTCCGTCTCCATCTTAAGGCGGAGGGTGCACACTCCGTCATCCCTATAAATTTGATTTTTTATTTTTTTACATAACTGTTATATCATTTTTCAACTTCGAGTAATCAAAGTATTACTTAAATTCTACATACTTCGTCATCACAAAAGGTCTTAATTATTTTTAAAAATCAGCATTCTACTTATATTGAGAATGACTACTTTAATTCATCTTTTGAGAAAAAAACTTCGATTTCATCTCCAAAATACTAACTATCTCCGAAATTTAAAGATAATCTGATAAGGGAATAGGTCAGAATCTGAAACGTCATTTTTATGTACAAAATGCTGAATAAATGGTCTGAAAGTAGTCGATGAAATAAGGTTTTTCCATAAAAATTCAAAATAATGGAAATGGTTTTAAGTCTTTAATTACGTACATTTAAAATCATAATTAACCCTTAGTTCTATCCATCAGTATGTTAGATATTATGTTACATTAAAAACGTAATAATAGGAAGTTACTTATTTCTAGCAATGCTAATAATTTTGATAATAACCGAAGAAAAAATTGAATGTTACCATTACAAATATTTTATGATAATCATTGGCTTCAGTGCACTTGATAATTATTGCATTTTCGTCAAACTGAATCACTATGTATTAATAAACAACTTAATAAACAAAACGATCAAGTTTAGCCCATTTAGTCGACCGATTTCGTACATCATAAGCATAACCTCCAAATGTCACATAGCTGCAGACGATACGCCATCAACATATGCACGGTTGCCAACATTGCATTAATGTATGACATTTTCGATGTTCTATTTTGAAATAACTTTCTGTTCTGCAGAATATTCTAATTCTTTCTCAAACTCATTTATTTTTCTAAACTTGTCGACCTAATTTCAGAATGCAAATAGACCTATTATGCACGGAAATTAACTTAAAAGACTCATTTATATTTTCGTTTCTGCTCCGTTATTATCTCATAGAATTGTCGAGAAGGTCCTGAAGAACGACCAATTTTGGTTTTCTTTGCGCAGCCTATTGTTGAATTTTTTCAAGGAGGCGGGATTTTTTGACATGTTGCAGCCAATCCGAAGTGAAGTCCTTCAACTTCATGAAAAACTCGTTTCTTGCTTGATTTATGACATCGATCGACAGTCTGGATTTTGACTGATATCTGTTTCCTCGACCTTACTGCAGCAGGGGTCTTTTGCCCACAGACAGGTCAAAGGAAAAGAATTTATGAACTGTCAATTTTGCAATTAGCGATTTGAAAATATTATAATCAGCATCTACGAATTTTTCCGATTCCAATGATATATTACTTGTTTCGCAAAGTTGAAAATTTGAAAAAGTTTAATTGAAGAAACTTTAGCTAAATATTTAATTTAATATTGATTATTTCTTCAATTTTCAACCTTTATAGACAAATTACATGTCGTTGGAATCGCAATAATGTGCACATTTCGAATATATTACGCTCAAGTCGGTGATTGGAAAAATATTAATTTTTAACTGTTTAATTTTTGTAACTCGAGACCTGCGCGCGGTGACATCCTTTCCTTTTATGACTAACATCTGGTAAAATTCCTTCGAAAAAGTTGGGAAAGAAACCCAATGAGAGTAATAAATATTCAACTGGGACCATTGGACCAATGAGAAGAGCAATGAAGAAATTACGTGTAAAAAAAGGATGAGGGCACTCCTCCATCAAGAAACCACAACCCCCATGTGCTGGAAAAAAAATTTACTTGATGCAAGGAAATGTGTTTGTTTGGTTTTTTTTTCTTCACACCAAGGAATCGTTTACTTCAGTTAAGTTAATATTGTTTAGATGCAAAAGATTAACGCATCCATTCAAGAAAATGATTTCTTTGATGAGGAGCTTGACTTTAAATCTCGCGAATTAAAATGAATTGGCTGACACTGAAATTAATTCGTGCTGACACATTCAAATGAATCAGGTTCCGTAAAAATTGTTCGCCGAATTCGGGGGAATAGCAAATTTGAAGATTAAATTACTTATTTCCGAATTTATAAGAATTCACGACCTGCTCCAATTCGAGATTGTCGCAAAGCGAGATTCATGGCGGCTGTAGCGAATTCATCTCAATTCGTCTCAATTAGTTTCTTTTTACTGGGCTGTTATTGCACTCAACTGGTTAATTACATTCTGTAGCATTGCAAAATATTCTAACTCTCGCATTAACATGCATTTAACGCGAAATCTCTGATTCGCATTCAGAGGTATTCAAGTTTTAGATGTTATATGCGAACTCTGGCATTAAAAAGTATTGGGCTTCCGTCCCAATGCGAGGTTGTCGCAAGACTGGTGGAAATTTCGGACTCTTTGGAATGAAAATGATTGCATCTCAGGCCGTCTGATTCCGAGCAACTGAATCCGTTTTATTCCGCGTGAATGCGAAATCTGTTGCCAAATCCAGTCTGTTTAAGCCCGCGAAGCATTTTATAATTTCAGTCCGAATCAATCCGCGTGAATCCGAACTTTGGAAGGAAATTAATTCCGAATAAGTCCAACTCATTCCGCAGGAAATTTATTCCGTATGAATCCAAATGATTCATGAATCTAAACAAAAAAATTATTCCGATTGAATTCACGTAAATCCCAGATAGCCGAGAAAATTCATTCCGATTGAGTTCGCATGATTCTGAAATTCTTAAATAAATTCATCCCGAATTAAATCGAGAAAAAGTGTTGTACATAAAATTGTATTATATTTAAATTGAATATTTTATTTCAATCCAACTATTCATCAAATACATTCTTAATTGTTTATTTAATGGTGTACCAATACCCCTTAAGATATTTTTCCCCCTTTAATCTACGTTACAAACACAGAGACAATTATATTCGAATCGAAACGGAATCATTTGGAATGAACTCCCACGTAATTTCGTGGATTAAGAAGAGATGGCAATTCTATTCGATACAAAACGGCATCATGCTGACTTATGGGAGAATGGCTCGGAAACATTCGTAATTAACTTGCGTTATAAGACAGATGTTAACGGAATGGGCATTTTATTGTCATACGTGCGGAATCATTAGGAATGAGATCGCGTTATCCGGTGGATTCAGACGGAATGGGCATTGTACTCTGATATGTGCGGAATTATTCATACACTCAGAAGAAGATTTGATTCGAATTGGCACACAATCAATAGAAATGAGTTAGAGTTATCTAGCGGATCCAGGCGGAATAGAAATGGTAATCAAATTAAAAAGGATTCATTTGAACTTAGAAAGGAATGTCACGGAATCATTTGGAATGAACTCGCGGCGTCTAACGGATTCAAGCAGAATGAGTACAAAATCATTCAATGCCATTCGACTGAAAAAGAACTAATCGTAATCGGGCGGAGTCATTCGGACTAGTACAATACCTAGTTTACATATTACATAAAATTCTGAAAGAAATATACTTTTAGATGAATGACGTCGCCAAAGGAGGTGGCACAGCTTTTACTGATTTGAACTTTACCTTATGGCCTAAAAAAGGTAGCGCAGCAGTCTGGTACAACCTTAAACGAAACGGAGAAGGAGATGTTTTAACCAAACATGCAGCATGTCCAGTACTTTCTGGAACAAAATGGAGTAAGTTTTTTATTTAAAATATTACAACAGAAGCCAGATTTCAATTAAATACAATTTTTCAAACAGTTTTATAAAGAACTGGCATTTTATTTAACGTACAACTGTTAACAATTTTTATGTATAATTATTGCAGAGTTCTTATAATATTAACTTCGTTTAATTACAGTTGCGAATAAATGGCTGCACGAAAAAGGTCAAGAATTACACAGACCCTGTACATTATTGGAAAATGAATAATTCATCTAAAAGAAGGTGATTGAAAAAATAGAAAATGATCAATTCTCCGAAATTACAAGGATTGTACAAAATGTCGAAGTAAACTTCATCATAATCTTTATTGAGTTATTTTTTAACTTACGATACGAATTTAACGCGAAAAGAATTTTTTTTACAGTATTTCGTATCACTGAAATGTTTTGAAGTTTTCCAGAACTACTAGTATGAAAATTCCTTCATATTAGGTTGAGTCATAAATAACTCCCGTTTTTTATCAGATATTTATTTTGGTTTCTTTAAATAACAAAATGATATTAATTTATTATGCATTCGCCACTCTTATGTATGACCTGAGTAAAAGCAAAAACGGGTTTGTTCCGGTGACTTATAGTGGGTATAGATACAAACACGAAATTCTACCTACCCGCGTCGGAAGTTGTTTATGACTCGAACCTAATATTTTTCTAAATAATATATATGTAAAAACATACATGAAAGTGATGCTTAGAATAACGCAGGCCGACAAAATTTAAAGCCAGAGACCAGACCTAACATTTCCGAAGGATTTTGATGCGCTGAATCCGATTACGAGCTCAAAATTTTTCCTGTACGTCAGGTTTTCAAGATATCCTAACCTAAAAGAGCAAAAAACGCGTTTTTTTAGCTGTTTTTAAGGTTATGTAACCGAACAAGAAAAATGTCTACCACAAAAGCTAATATGGAATCTGAAAGTACTAATCTTCCCTTTTTAAACCTACTTGGATTTATTAGGATATCTTTATTTTTCACCAAAATATTGTAATTTGAAATTATTGTTCCCAGAGTCAAGACGGTTACACTGCTTGCAGCAGAAGTTTCATTACAAATTCTTCGTGGTGCATTTTTAATGCAATTATATAATATACATTCAGAGGTATCATTATGCTACTTCGAAATACAATGTGATCGAGAATGTGAATGCGACAGGTAACTGCAAGAAAATCGAAAAATTAATGTTGTGTTCAAAATCGCGTTGAGGATTTATCTATCTTTCCAAAATTCGTCTTTTTTGGTTGGTGCGAACAACATAGTAGAATTCTTTCTTCTTTCTTGAGTCGAAATAGAGTGCTTCCGTTCCAAAATGTTTCTTTTCTTTTAATGGCATTTTTTATGTTGAAAATTCAACTATTTTGGTAGAAAATGAATCTGATTTTGTTCAGGATTCATGCGTTCATCATGCGTTCCTTTAAAGCTTTCACTATATTGGTAGAAATTTGAACTATTTGGTTAAATAGTATTTCTTTTGTTGAAAAATGATATTGTTAGTTTGATCGTGCAACTCCTTTGAACAATTTTTTAATATTCTCTTTTTTATGCCAAAGTACAAAGCTTCCGCTATGGGGAAAGTAAATTTCAGCATTTTCACTCCGGCCTATCGCATAACCGGTTTAATCAGGGAGAGGATAAGTCGACGTTGACCGAGTGACGTCAACACATTGTCAAATTTCCCTCTCCGCTCGGTTCAAGTGAGAAGTGCTAGGATCGAGTCGGAATCGTGTTGATTTCGAGAAATATTGCTCTATGGCATCACTATGCTTAATCGGCAAATTTGTAGACTAGGATTACCACCCGTTTCTAAGTGATACGGGATGAAATTTTCAACCCGAACGCCTGCACGGCTATTTTCAAAAGCCTGTAACTTCTTTTCTTATTACGCGACTTACATTTTTATGAGGTTTCCGAATGGTTATTTTCACTCTTTTATCCTGTATTATTGAAAAAAATATATAAAAGTTTTTAAGCAATTAAAAAAAAATTTAATTGTTTATTTAACTTTTTTGAAATTTAGGTTATTTTTCAAAATAGTCTTAAAAGAAAGCTGGGCTTCTTGGCTTCAAAAAAGGTCCTTAGTAAGAAAATAGGCAGTGAATATTTTTCGAGATACAGGGCCAGATGTGAAAGCAGTCCACATGTTCGTGCTCAGATGCAATGCTTTAGTATTCCACAGTCTAGTTTGCAAGTCTACCAATTTTTTAAAGCATTCAAGTTTTTTTCAGAATGGCCTGAAATCAACGAATAAACAATTTAAGAATGTTGGCCGGCCGTTCAGAGGAAGTTTAAATTATTTTTTATTTGTTACAAACAAGTAAAAAAACTTGAAAGTACGGGGTATTGTGACAGCCTTACTGAGCCGATCTGCTGAAACCAACGTCATTGCTGAATGATCTTCTTTAGAATTGAAGAATACAACAGTTTCCCTTAAATTTTCTCTGGCCCATTTATATTAATCACGTCCACTCAGAATCTGCTTATCTGCTGGACGTTGCAAGCTGGCTCTTGATGCAAGTCGCTTTAAACTTCAAATTTAAAGTTCAATTCATTAATATTTTACCAAATTTTCAATTTTCCTCAACCGGCTCTGATTCTTTAACAATGGGAAGGTCGCGCGAAGCAAGCAACCGCGCCCGAAAGACAGGCGTCCAGTGTCTCTCTTGGGTTCCAGTATTGTAAAAATATTTGAGGGTGGCGACCCTGCCGCTCCCCAGAAAGTGCGAAAAAAGTTTGGGAAACGCTACTATATAGACACCCTAATGGGGACCCAATTTCTTCCATCAGAAGCAGATAGAATACCATCTGGACGCACAGCAGAATAGTCATTCATGCCCCTCAATACTTTTTTCACCTCTTCGGTAGTCATAGGTGGGCATTCTTGCTCAGGTGTTATGAGGTCACTGCACAGCTTCTTGAAGTTAGTTATGTTCTCTGTGCCTTCATTTAGTGGATGCTGGTATAGGCGGGTGGTCCACAGTTACTCGAATGTCTCGGAAAAGGCGAGATGGGTCAGAGAGAAGTCGCCTCTCTTTCTATGTTGTCGACGTGTTCTGGCTGCTATAGAGTAGGCGCTCCGCATATATAACTCCTTTTCAGGAGGTGCTCGGCACGGTTTCATGGCAGATGTCGCGAAAAGCGCTAGAGCTCTAGGTGCTTTTTACACCACAGATCATGCAGTCGCGGGAAGTAGCTTCTTCGCTTGTATCATGCCAGTATAGAGTGCCCTCAGACGACCCGTCACTCAAAATCACTGCGACGTTGCCGGTCCATCGTATTGTTTCCATCTTTATTGGCTCCTCCAACTATAGGGTAGTCGCATTCTTCTCCGACGAAGAGGGTTCGTCCACCCTCGCAGAGCCGCGCATGAGAGGGTAAGACTACCCTGCTTGAAATGACAGATAGGATCCGATAGAGACGGATAGGATTCGGAATTTTTTCGCATCATCTGGATTTTATACGGTATTTTTGTTTGGTTTTAAATCTGTTTCTATGCGGAACTTGGTCGGTGTATACAACATTTTCTATCTGGTTTTTTGTCCGGTTGTATACAAAATACTTTCGGTGTCCAGTAAAGCCCTATACAGTTTTCATCGGATCTATCCGGTCACTTATACGGTTTTTGTGTCTGGTCTTAAATCTGGCTCTATGCGGAACTTGGTCGGTGCATACAATTTTTTCTATCCGCTTTTTTATTTGGTTGTATACGAAATATTTTCAGTGTCCAGCCCTATTTTATTTGGCCTATCTGGTTCTTTATCCAGCTCTATGCGGAATATTTCCGCTGTACATATTGCTTCTTTCGGCGGTCTACCTCTGGGCATTCTGCCATTTACTTTACCTCTATACACCTGTTTGGTCAGTCGTTCATCTTACATTCTTTCAAGATGTCCGAACCACCTTAACTGATTTATTTCTTAATTCCAAATTTGACTACTTGGGTGAAAATTGAACTACTTTATTAAAAATTCATCATTTTGGTTGAAGGTTTATTTAAAATTAATTTTTTCACCTGCAAATATAGCTTTTTGTTCCGAATTTCCGTATCACCATATACAAATTCTGGGTGTACGTGCTGATTTTTTGGCCCCCACTCTGAAAGACTTTCCAGAAGGACACACGGGCGCTTTCCTTGACTCATTTTCCAACATTCGGCGCGGGATCTTATTACGAGTCACGTGTGTCTCTATATTCAACCATATAACCTTAGCTTTGACTTTACGAATAAACGCAGTTTTGTTAATTATATTTAATTTTAAATCTGTGTTTTCTTGTGCTCACCTAATCACTTGCGCGATCATCATCATGTTCGAGTCTAATCCGAAACATTGGTCCTTCGATTACGGATATTTATACTGAAAAACCGGTATCAAAACGCTGAAAAAACGATAGTATCAAGTTTTGGAAAAGCGTTACGCGCATTCTATGTGAAAGAAGTGTAAGTTTAAGTGCAACTGTGAGTGGAAAAAGTAAATGCACCAGGAATATAAGAGCATAGTGCATCATTCATCGAAAACAATCGCATTTTGACGTTGCAAATTGCAGCAAACTGTAAGCAGTTGATCGAGACACACGTTATAAACACTGACTTTTGAGATACACACGATCGAAATAATCAATAATGAAACGGATGGTTTACGCGTGAGTGTTGCACCCTGCAATCAAGTGTCAGCTGAGTGTGCAACAAATTTCTAATGCACGTGGATCCCAGTCGCCAGTCGCTCTCATCGTGCCTCTCAAGTCTTCACCGCCTATGAGTAGAAGGAAGGAAGTATCGTCTCTCTCGTTTCTTCACATATACATATTAAAGGAAGGAAATCATCGCCTCTCTCGCTTCTTTGCATCTACAAATAGAAGGAAGGAAGTCATTCTTATATTCAGCGATGCTCATTCTATATTACAGTAGGATCTGTCAAATTATTTAGGCTTTGTTTATCTTCTCAGGTGAACTTCAGGAAGTTGTCAACATTCTTCGACAGCGATATCTGTGAGTTGGTTCCATTCTTATTATTTATTGCCGATTTTCTCGTATATCTTACAATTGATTGAATCTCATTTCGATATGCTAGTGAATTATATTTCATTGCTCGTATTCTAATTCCGCTAGCGTGAAGTACAGTCGATTATATGCTCTTGCTATTTATCAAACATGAAGTATGTGTCATTCTATGTTTGAATTTTAATTTCAAATTATTTAATTGCTACAGCTGTCAATGTTTGGTTATTGATTACAAGTTTGCGTATTTGAGCCGTTATGCTCCCTTCGACTTCAATTTTACTGGTTCTCCTTCTTTGTGTTCTTTTTCCTAGAATCATTCAGTTCTTACCATTTAAAATGAATGCAGAGGAAATTGTCGAACTGATCGACCAACAAATCAAATTGAGCGGTATTATTTCACGGGCTTATATCAATTTTGAAAAATTAGGTGCTGCTAATCTTACGCGTGGAGCATGCAAGGCTCGCATGCAGAATCTAGATAAGAAATGGGTTCAATTTCAGGAAAAGCATCAAGAAGTACTTTCCTTCTATACAAAGAAGGATGAGAAGTCGCCGTACTTCTCTAAAGACATTTTTAGTGAAACGGAGGAACTCTATTTAGTCGAGATGGGTAAATTTTTGGACAAAATGGATGCTTATGATCGACGACCAGCTTCTAGGGATGATCAAGGAGACTCAGTTCAACAAGCGAATCACGGCCATGGTCCAGACCTTCCGAAGATAGATCTTCCGAAATTTTCGGGAAACTATTTGGATTGGCCGAATTATCGTGATTTATTTGATGCATTATTTGAGAACAAGTCTATCTGGAGAACCTGCTCATCTCCTCAGCAACATTCCTACTACTGCTGAGAAGTTCACCCGAGCATGGGATTTACTAACGAAAACATATCAAAACACTCGGTTTTTGGTGAGTTATCAGATAGCCGCTTCATATAACGCTTCAAAAAAGCTGGACAGAAAACGTTCATCTAACGCTAGCTGCAATCTCTGCCAGAAGAATCATTACTTGGTTTTCTGTGAAGGATTTAAGGCTTAATCTCTTGCTTAGTGCTAGGAATTCGTCCGTTCGAGAAGCATGTGTGAGAACTGTTTTGGACCATATAGAGTTGAACACTGTCGCTGTAATGAGGTGTGTCGTACCTGCCATGGTCGCCATCATACCTTCATTCACGACCCAACATCATCACCAAGAACTGAATCCAAACAGGTTTCCGCGTCTGGATCTTCCACGCTCAACAATTCAAGGAACGATAGAAATCCTGCAAACTCAGCTATTCATCTCTTACTTGGAGCCGAAATCTATGCACTCATTATACGGCCAGGCTCAATGTCTCGGCCAGACATCAAAGTAGTTGCACAGGACACAACGATGGGTTGGATTCTTACAGGACGACTCACTGGCTCAACGAGTAAAATCATAATCGATGAGGATCAAGGTCAAACGGTTCATTCCAAACTAGTTATCAGCATGTCATGTGCAATCAAGGCAGCCTTAACTATTCAACTTCACCGCTTCTGGGAACAAGAGGAGGTAGCTCTACCTGCATCTGCATTACTGACTGCAGCAGAGCAGTCCGAGTTTAACTGAACATTCATCCCTTCGTTATCGGAGTCATCTCCATCAGGCATCGTTGTGATCGCGTGACCACGCGGGTCAGCGACTCACAGAGGTTACTCACCTACTTAACTGTTTTGCAGCTGGAAAAAGTTGTATTTAGGATATACCTAGTAACTAAAACCTAATTTTTTTAATTTAAGGGCCAAAAACCTGCCTCAAAAGGCATATATACTTGAAATTTTTGGTAGAAAACAAAGCGCGATATACACTTGTCGGTGGATCCCGCAATCTCCTCATTGATTCGATTAGCAAAGATGACAACCAGGTTGCAAGAGAAAATTCTCCCACTCTTGGAAAATGGGCAAGGGCTCATTAAGAAGGGATAATTGGAAGTAGTTACTATTGGATGGGGAAAGCGGAAAGGCCCAAAGTACATTAAAGGGTGGGAGAAGCGAGTACAAATATTTTGTTACAGGGGGTCTTGGATAGGATTTATCATCTGCTACGTAATCTATGTAATAAATTTCGTAAAAATAAGTTAAAATCAAGATTAGTGGTAGCAAATCGTAGCCAAGTGATAGAAAAAGTAGAAAAATATTTTAAATTCCTATACGAGAAAAAAAATCTACCATGAAGGACGAATTGCGAAAACACATGTAGTGTTTTTCTTGGGATTATAATAGAGCGTACACATTTGATTCTCCTTGCAACTATACTATTAATATTTTGATACTTAAATTCATAGAATTGTATCAATATAATGTTTAGTCTGAAATCTCTAAATTTAATAAGATAACTTATTTTTAACAAAAAGTCTAGGTTCACCGAAAATATTCGTACTGCGCTTACGGAAATTCGGTGAACCTAGCCGCCCTTTCCGGGTTTCTTGGATCTATTTTTAATAATAAATGATTCGATTGTTTAAATATTTAATTAATCATTGATTCGATTGGACCAATCATAAACTTTGTACAAATTAAAGTCCCAGGCGTAAAAATTATACGTAGTTTATACAAAGTGTAAAAAATTATACAGGAATTGTCTAGCGAAATTTCGTTTTCAAATTCCCGAATTTCCCGGATAGGATTTAACGCACCTCATTATTAGTTTCGAAAGTACAAGAAGATACTAGAAAAGTTTACAAAATTAATATTTTCTGACCAAGATCGGTTTCAAATAAGTTTTAAAGAAAATGCTTTGAAATGTGAAAAATTAAGCAGTTTACATTTTTTTACGTTAAAAAATTGAACTATTTCAATTCGAAAACCTCCTATAGATAAGCAAATGTAAAATTTCGATTAGGGCTTTATGAAATATTTTTAATTTCTCAATCATTTTGAATAGATTTATTATTACACGCTATTACTTCATTTAAAATCCTATGTTCAAATATTGTTTCAGTATAAAACATTATGTTTCTTTAGCATTACTGACTGCACTTTTTTAATTTGAAAAGGACTTTTTAAGAATATTTTGCAATATTTAAATATTTATTTTAAAATTAGCGATTATAAGTGAAATATTGAAAACCAAACAGTTATGCAACGAAACTGAATTGTTTCAAATAGAAAGGATTGAATTGTTCAAATTTCAGAGTGCTAAATTTAAACTTTGAAGGTTAGAATTTTAATTGCTACATTTTCTGGATCTTCTTATTTGCAGTACAATTTTTTAATTTCGATATACAAATAAAAATTAAACAATTAGTGATTTAAAATGACTTAAAATTTAAATAATTCAACTCCTAATTTAAAACGTATTTAATTTAAAAGGATCATTTCAAAAATGTTTCATTTGTAATGTTTCTCATTTGAATTTTGTTTTGGAATTATATGATAATAAACTTTTAAAAATGTATTTATTTATTCTTCAATTTAGAGAATTGAAAATCATAACATGGATTTATATTCTTTAACCAGATATCTTGCAACTGTTCAATTTATCAGAGTTTAGAATTTCAAATCTTAAAATTGAACGCCATTTCATTCTAAATTGTTCAATTTAATGATGTTGAGAGCTTCCATTTTATATGTGTAAATTATTGAGCGTTGGAATTATACATTTTTTATCTTTAATTTTAAAAATTAAAAATGTACAAGATTCGAATTAAAAACTCAGGACTATAATATGATCGGACTAGAAAAAAGCATTTAAAAAGTTTTCACGAATGCCATGTTCATAAATAACAAGTAAGATGAAATTTAAAGTAAGATGAAGTACGATGAAAATTAAAAGTATCCTTCAGGCTATTTACAGGTTCATCGCAATTCAACTAGAATAGTTGTAAACCGCCCTATTATTAGAAATTTTAAACTGTCATAGAGCTATAAATTGACTGCTCCTACTTGATAGCTCAATTAGTACTACTTGACCTAGACTTTAGTTTATTTTATTATATTGGTTCGAGACCTTAAGCGCTCAAGCTTTCACAATGTGGTTCAATTCTAAGGGGTTTATGACAAATATTATGGCCACGATCCCTCAGCGCGACAGTTTATTTATTACTCCATTCACCTGAATTGAGGTTTTCCTTTGTACTGAATGTGGGTTAAAATCACCTGTCTTCTTTATTTTCCATGACCTTAGCAAATTCTAATTATTCCTCCTTTAAAATTTTCGGGCGATGGTCAATTCCGCACTGGGTACCTGAGGGAGGTTCCCCCACTACACGTCTTCCCCTCACTCAACCGAGCTGCTGTCGTCGATCTCAGTCAGCGGGAGTCCTTTGTACATAATGAGCACTAAAATGCCGAGTATAACATTTTTTAAATTTAGCACTTGGTAATTTACAAAAAGCATCGCTCTTCCTCGATTGGATGCCTGCTTGCGGTTGGTCTCAGTGTCGCCTCTCTTTCTCTGTTGCCGGCTTGTTCTGGCTGCGGTTGAGTAGGCGCTCCGCATTATACCTACAGTTTCCTTAGTTTTCTTTTTGTAATGTGGAAGGCGATGTGCTTCTTCATTTTTACATACAAATGCCACACATACACACAACATTTTCAAGAAGAAAGTGTAGGGATCTCAACACAGCTTTTAAAACCTCTAACAGACGATTTAGAGCATATAATCATTGAATCCAATATTTTCAGTACCAACTTGACTTAACTGCAATATTTATCGTATCCTCCTCCTCATCCTCTATTCTTCATCGCTCTGCCACATACATTTTAACAGTTTATTTAACTTGATTTAGAATAATTCAAGATTCAAGGGGGAAAACGTGATTACAACTACAAGAAAAAGTAGCGTATCGGATGGTGGCACACTCTATGATAATCTTGGTAACCCAGCTTCCCGTTTTAGTGAAACAAAGTTTCGTCTACGAAGTTGGAACAGTTGAATCAACTGTACGTTCATTATTCTGTTAACCAGAAATCCTGGTTCCTGTAAATGGATTTATTTAACTACAATTTAAGAAAATGTTGGTTCTAAGAAAAAACGATATTTTCAACTGTTATATATAATAGCTGATTTTAATATACGTAATCAATACTTTACTCAACATTTTTAGTATTATTTAATTAAATTTCTATATCACTAAGGGCCCATTCCACCAACCGTGAATAAATTTTAATCTTTGATTAACTTTATTTAATCAGTACATTGCGTTCCACCATCTTTTACACCATGATTAAAGTAGTCTAATCGCTGTTTAACTTAATCGGCCATTTTTGGCCGGCTAGCGACTAAACCAGCGATTAACGGGGATAAACGTAGCCTTAAAGTTTAGTTAAAGTGCAGTGCGACAGTAAATATGGCTCAAAATGAAATATGTTCTCAAAATATTATTTTTCCTTTTCTTTTCGCTTGAGAAAACACCGCTTCACTTAATTAATTTGATTAATGTTATTTTGGAGACGCTTCAGGAAAGCAAGTAAACAACGCGTAATTTGTGACGTCAGAGAACTATTTATTTGGTTTGGCGTGCCAGAGATGGCGCGCGAACACAAGTTTCGTGACTCAGCCAATCAAAATCGCAGTTACAACAGAAATACGCAAAAACTAGACTTTATTCCGAACAAGGTATACGGTTAGTTGATCATAGGTTAAAAATTCGTGGTGGAACGTTTCGCAAGTTAATCATGATTAAATCGATGATTAAAAGATAATCATGATTAGTCAACCATGTATTTAATCAGAGATGGTGGAATCGGCCCTTACTCTTTCAAAAGTCATCGTGCTCAGAGACAGACATACTGTAACCAGCAAGTTACATAATTAAGCCTTCTCGTAGGCAAAACTCCTCGCCTGCTTGCTTTACTCTAGATAAAGTTGCATCATTGGAGGACAGAGAAAGAGCGCAGACTCGCAGCGTCCCACTGAAACGCTCTCGCGAGTAGTGGGAATCTGAGGATGGGGCGCGGCCCATAAAAAGGCTCGCGCGGCCCAGAAAGTTAGTTGCGGGGTGTTGCGTGGCAAGCGCAACAGGTCTTGGGGAGTGCCTCAAGGGAAGCCAAGAAATTCTATTTCTTGTATTCTCTAGCACAGCTCTCTGAAAACTTGGGATACATTTGTGCTCTTAGGCCTCAGAAACCTAAGTTCCCAAATTTGTCTCCGCAAAGGAAAGTTCCTCTAAGGTCGGACGGAAGTCAACTTCCCTCTCCTATCTACAAGTGTCCAGCTTTCTGAATAACCTGTTTGTGCGTGCTATCGAAGATTTTCTAGCTTCCACCGGGATACCTAGATGCGCTTTGAGCGAACCTCTGAATATTTTTCTTTGCACTTTAACATTCAACGGAGAAAATCCGAGTAGATTTTAAATTGATTTCTTTTGGCTATTTGGCCCATAATAAAAAGTGCAGCCTTGTCTGACAATTCCTTCAGCCTACTTGAAGATCTGAGTACTGTCAATTGTGTACTCGGATTGACGAAGGTAGATTTAGGAGGTTAGGACTTGTCAGTCAAAAGCTTAGTTACTAATGGTCAGGCCTGAGTCTACTCTTTAGACCTGGCTATAAAAGTAATTAAATTTGAACGACAAGCCCCGAGAAGGTTTCACAACTTCTAAAAGAGCATTAAAGCTCGTAATTAAGATTTACAGAGAAAGAAACTCTCCATCTGGTAGAATCCAGATTTTACAAGGCATCGATCCTTATTCTGAAATTCTTTTCCTTGTCCCTCCGGTGCACAGGTAGGAAAACACCTGTAGTCGAGGCGTTTGGCTCAGGCCACGTATTGAAGCGAGCAAAGAGTGTGTCAGCTGGACCTCTCGCTACCTAAATTTAGGATTATTTTTCGATAATTATAATAGAGTTAATTAGCTGGTAAATAATACCATTGTAAAGCGCGTTAGATAATTATCGAGCATTAAGTTGTGAATATTATAATAAATATAGAATCCAGTTCTTCCTTTAGGGATATCGTGTTGTAAGAGTATCTCAGTTAAGAGTTTCAGGGTCATTGCCTTCATAGATTTGTTTATTCGGTACGACTGATGAGTATTGTAAAAAAAGGTTAAATCTTAAAAGAAAGAGAGAGATTAAATAAGAGTGAAATGAATGAATTACGATTTTAATAGATTGAAAATATAAAGAGAGCAGAAAAGATGCGAAAAGAATAAAAAGATTGATTTAAGGGTGCCTTCCCACCCTCACGCTATGCTGGAAAGGAGATTGTGTGTGACTCAAGTTATTTCTATGACCTGTCACAGGAGTGCTTTCCTGCCCCCACGATAGGCTAGAAAGGAGGTCGTGTGTGACCTAAGTCAATTCTGTGACCTGTCACAGGGGTGCCTTCCCACCCTCACGCTATGCTGGAAAGGAGATTGTGTGTGACTCAAGTTATTTCTATGACCTGTCACAGGGGTGCCTTCCTGCCCCCACGATAGGCTGAGAAGAAGATCGTGTGTGACTCACGTTATTTCTGTGACCTGTCACAGGGGTGCCTTGCCGCCCGCACAGGAACTGGGAAAGAGTGTCGTGTGTGACCTAAGTTAATTATGTGACCTGTGACAGGGGTGCGTTTCTGCACCCACGATGGACTGAGATGGAGATCGCGTGTGACTTACGTTATTTCCATGACCTGTCACAGGGTTGCCTTCCCGCCCACAAGATAGGCTGGAAAGGAGGTCGTGTGTGACCAAAGTTATTTCTATGACCTGTTACAGGTGTGCGCTCCCGCCCGCAAGATAGGCTGGAAAGGAGGTCGTGTGTGTCCTAAGTTATTTATGTTACCTGTCACAGGGGTGCCTTCCCGCCCCCACAAAACCTGGAAAAGGGGGTCCTGTGCGACCTGAGATATTTGTTGTGCCCTATCACAGGCGTGCCTCCCCACCCCCACGATATGCTTGAAAGGAGGTTGTGTGTGACCTAAGTTATTTCTGTGACCTATCACACGTGTGCCTTCCCGCCCCCACAACACCTGGGAAAGGTGGTCGTGAGTGACCCGAGGTACTTCTATGACCTGCCACAGGGGTGCCTTCCCGCCCACAAGATAGGCTGGAAAGGATGTCGTGTGTGACCTAAGTTATTTCTATGACCTGTCACAGGGATGCTTTCCCACCGGCACAACACCTGGGAAAGGGTCGTGTGTGACCTAAGTGATTTTTTGTGCCCTATCACACAAGTGCCTTCCCGCCCCTACGATAGGTTGAGAAGGAGATCGTGTCTGACTTAAGTTATTTCTGTGACCTGTCACAGAAGTGCCTTCCCGCCCCCACGAGAGGCTGGAAAGGAGGTCGTGTGTGACCTAAGTTATTTCTGTAACCTGTCACAGGGGTGCCTTGCCTCCCCCACAACACCTGGGAAAGGGGGTCGTGTGAGACCTAAGTTATTTGTATGACCTGTCACAGGGGTGCCTTCCCGCCCACAAGATAGGCTGGAAAGAAGGTCATGTGTGACATAAGTTATTTCTGTGACCTGTCACAGGGGTTTCTCCCCAACCTCACGATATGCTAGTAAGGAGGTCGTGTGTGACTTAAGTTATTTCTGTGACCTGTCACAGGGGTGCCTTTCCGCCCGCACAGCAACTGGGAAAGAGGGTCGTGTGTGACCTAAGTTATTCATGTGACCTGTCACAGGGGTGCCTTCCCGCCCCCACAAAACCTGGAAAAGGGGGTCGTGTGTGACCTAAGTTATATCTTGTGCCTTATCACAGACGTGCCTTCCGGCCCCCACGATAGGCTGGAAAGGAGGTCGTGTGTGACCTAAGTTATCTCCGTGACCTATCACAGGGGTGTCTTCCCGCCCTACAACACCTGGAAAAGGGGGTCATGAGTGACCTAAGTTATTTCTATGACCTGTCACAGGGGTGCATTCCCGCCCACAGGAAGGGCTGGAAAGGAGGTCGTGTGTGACCTAAGTTAGTTCTGTGACCTGTCACAGGGGTGCCTACCCCCCTACGATAGTCTGGAAAGCAGGTCGTGTGTAACTTAAATTATTTCTGTGACCCATCACAGGGGTGTCTTCCCGCCCCACAACACCTGGAAAAGGTGGTCGTGTGTGACCTAAGTTATATTTTGCGCCTTATCACAGGCGTGCCTTCCCGCCCCCACGACAGGCAGGAAAGGAGGTCGTGTGTGACCTAAGTTGTTTCTGTAAACTATCACAGGGGTGACCTCCCGCCCTCACGATAGGCTGGAAAGGAGGTCGTGTGTGACTTAAATTATTTATGTGACCTGTCACACGGGTGCCTTCCTGCCCACACAACAACTGGGAAAGAGGGTCGTGTGCGACCTAAGTTATTTCTGCGACCTGTCACAGCGGTGCCTTCCCGCCCCCACGATAGGCTGGAAAGGAGGTTGCGTGTGATTTAAGTTATTTATGTGACCTGACACAGGAGTGCCTTTCCGCCCGCACAACGGCTGGGAAAGTGTGTCGTGTGTGACCTAAGTCATTTATGTGACCTTTCACAGGGGTGGCTTCCTGCCCCCACTATAGGCTGAGAAGGAGATCGTGTGTGACTTAAATTATTTATGTGACCTATCACGGGGTTGCCTTCCCGCCCTCACGATAGGCTGGAACGGAGGTCGTGTGTGACTTAAGTTATTTCTATGACCTTTCACAGGGGTGCATTCCCGCCCATAAGAAAGGCTGGAAAGGAGGTCGTGTGTGACCTAAGTTACTTCTGTGACCTATCACAGGGTTGCCTTCCCGCCTCCACAGCACCTGGGCAAGGGGGTCGTGAGTGACCTAAGTTATTTATGTTACCTGTCACAGCGGTGCCTTCCCGCCCTCACAAAACCTGGGAAAGGGGATCGTGTGTGACCTAAGTTATTTTTTGTGCCCTATCACAGGCGTGCCATCCCACCCCCACGATAGGCTGGAAAGGAGGTCGCGTGTGACCTAAGTTGTTTCTGTAACCTATCACAGGGGTGCCTTCCCGCCCTCACGATAGGCTGGAAAGGAGGTCGTGGCAAAAATTATTCATGATAAAATGGATTTCTTTTCAATCTTAATTAAAAAAAAAAAAAAACGACACACATACGCGCCTGGCACTCACACCCAAAACAGCTCTCGAGAGAACGTCACTCTTCCTGGCATTCGAAATTCGCTCTGATTCATGTTCAATTGTTCAGGTTAGGTTCAACCAAACTTCAAGAGTCTTTCAGGCCTTTAACCCCTTTCTGTGCCGAATGCTGTAGTCCCGTGGGAAGAATGTTTTCCTGTTTTTAAAAAATTTCGCTTTTTATTATTTACAATCAAGACATTTTGCCATTTTAAGTCGAACCTCGATTTAGCGCCGGTCTTGGGGCTGACCTTGACATTAAATCCAGAGACTTGAAACAGATGTATTTTCAATCTAACAGTCAAATTTTCAATACAAAAATATTACATTTTCAACAATAAACAAATTGAACTTTCAACCCAAAAAGACAAATTTTCAACAAAATAATTGAATTGTCTACCTAAAAAAATTGTTTACTGAGAAAAAATGAATTTTGAATCAAATAGTCAAATTTTTAATTAAGAAAGATTAAATTTCTATTAAAAGAAAATTTAATTTGTAACCAAGTAGTTGAAATTTCAACCCAAAAGACAAATTTTCAACAAAATAGTTGAATTTCCCACCAAAAAAAATTGTCTACTAAAACAGATGAATTTTCAATCGAATAGTCAAATTTTCAATCAAAAAAATATTAAATTTCAAAAACAAAAAAATGAGTTTTCAACGAAGTAGTTGAATTTTTAACCCAACAAGACAAATTTTCAACAAAATAGTTGAATTTTTCACCAAAAAGATGTCTACTAAAAGAAATGAATTTTAAATCAAATAGTCAAATTTTTAATCAAGAAAGATTAAATTTGACCAAAAAAAATTGAATGTGTAACCATGTAGTTCAATTTTCAAACCAAAAGGCAAATGAATAAAAGTAGTTGATTTTTCCACCAAGAAAAAATTTTTCCTTAAAGAAATTAATTTTAAATCAAATAATCAAATTTTTAATAAAAAATATTTAATTTCAACGACAAAAAAATAAATTTTTAACGAATTAGTTTAATTTTCAACACAAAAAGACAAATTTTCAACAAAATAGTTGAATTTTCCACACAAAAAATTTGTACTAAAAGAAATTAATTTAAAATCAAATAATCAAATTTTTAATAAAAAAAATATACTTTTCACGACAAAAAATTGAATTTTTGACGAATTAGTTTAATTTTTACCCCAGAAAGACAAATTTTCAACAAAATAGTTGAATTTTCCACCAAAGAAAATTTTCCAATAAAACAGATCAATTTTCAATGAAATACTCAAATTTTCAATCAAAAAGGATTTAATTTGAACAACAACAAAGTTTATCTTTTAACCCAAAAAGACAAATTTTCAACAAAATTGTTGAATTTTCCACCAAAAAAGATTTTGTACTAGAACAGATGAATTTTCAATCAAATAGTCAAATTTTCAACAACAAAATATTAAATTTGAACAACAACAAAATTGAATTTTTAACCAGTTAGTTGAATTTTTAACCCAGAAATACAAATTTTCAACAAAATAGTTGAATTTTCCATCGAATAAAATTTTTTATTAAAAGAAATGAATCATAAATCAAACAGTCAAATTTTTAATGAAAAAAGAATGAATTTCAAAAACAAAAAAATGAATTTTCAACGAAGAAGTTTAATTTTCAATCCAAAAAGACATGTTTTGAACAAATAGTTGAATTTTCCACCAAAAAAATGTGTACTAAAAGAAATGAATTTCAAATCAAATAATCAAATTTTTAATAAAAAATATTTAATTTCAACAATGAAAAAATTAATTTTTAATAAATGAGTTTAATTTTCAACCCAAAGAGACAAATTTTCAACAAAATAGTTAAATTCTCCACCAAAGAAAATTTGCTACTAAAACAGATGAATTTTCAATCGAATACACAAATTTTCAATAAAAAAAGATTTAATTGAAACAACAACAAAGTTGATTTTTGTTGAACATTTGTCTTTTGGTTTGAAAATTCAAGTACTTGGTTACAAATTCAATTTTTTTTTGGTTGAAATTTAATCTTTCTTGCCTTGATTAAAAATTCGACTATTTGATTGAAAATTCGTCTGTTTCAGTAGAAAATATTTTTTGGTGGAAAATTTAACTATTTTGTTGAAAATTTGTTTTTTTGGGTTAAAAATTCAACTACTTGGTTAAAAATTCAATTTTGTTATTGTTCAAATTTAATATTTTTTTATTGAAAATTTGACTATTAGATTGAAAATTCATCTGTTCTGGTTGAAAACCTTTTTTGGTGGAAACTTCAAATATTTTTGTTAAAAATTTGTCTTTTTGGGTTGAAAATTAAACTAATTCGTTAAAAATTCATTTTTTTGTCGTTGAAATTAAATATTTTTTATTAAAACTTTGATTATTTGATTTAAAATTAATTTCTTTTAGTGCAAATGCTTTTGGTGGAAAATTTAACTATTTTCTTGAAAATTTGTCTTTTTGGGTTAAAAATTCAAATACTTAGTTAAAAATTCAATTTTTTTGTTGCTAAAATTCAATCTTTTTTTATTGAAAATTTGACTATTCGATTGAAAATTCATCTGTTTTAGTAGAAAATCTCTTTTGGTGGAAAATTTAACTATTCTGTTGAAAATTTGTCTTTTTGTGTTGAAAATTTATCTACTTGGTTACAAATTCAATTTTCTTTCGGAAAAAATGTAATCTTTCTTAATTGAAAATTTGAATATTTGATTTGGTAGATTTTCTTATTTCTTCAATCAAAAATGTTTTTTAGTTAAAAAAGTATCTCTCTGATTCAAAATTGATCTCTTTGGTCAAAAACTTGACTGCCTATTGAAAATGAGAAGAAATTAGTTGTAATCTGTTTTTTACTGAACTGAGAAATCTTTTTCCGGTTGAATTCATTAAAAAAAGACAAACCTGTAATAAAATAATAATACAATCTTCAACTAAAAATGAATAATTTTCAACCAGTGACATTTTGTACAAAAGAGATGAAAATTCTTTCAAAGAGTATAATTTGTAGGCCGAAAAAAAGAAATAAATAAAATTGTAACTCTTTCAACCAACAAATATTTTCCAGTCAGGAAAGAAAAAGATTAAAACCAACTTGTTTAATTTCTAACCAGAAAGTCGACTTTTCAACCAAAAAATATAAACTTCCAACAAAAAGGTTCATTTTCAACCAAGTAATAAGATTTTTAACCGAACAGATAAATTTTCAATTGAATAGATATATTTTTAACTACAAAGGTTGTTTTTTCCCCAGAAATAAAAAATTTTCAAGTAAATCGTTACATTTTTAAGCTAAAAAGGTGAATTTTCATCCCGCAAATATAATTCAAACGAAGTTCATTTTTAACCAAATAGTCAAATTCACAAGTAAACGCATTATAGAATTCGCATTTTGAACCAAAAGTTTTTAATGTTCAACCAAACAGTGGCATTTTTTAGCAAAAAAGATGAAATATCTGATAAAAGAATTAACCTTTAAACCGAAAAGATGATCTTGACAAAAAAAAAAAAGAAATTTTAGCCAAATTGTTTTCATTTACAAAGAGTAGTTAGGTTTTTAACCTAAGAGATGAATTTTCGATCAGAGAGATACATTTTTAACTGGAAACGATGTATGATTAACGAAATAAAATCAACCTCATTGTTGATGTTTTAAGCAAAAATGACGTTTTTTTGATCTGCAAATGAAAATGTTGAACAAAAAAGTTAATTTTCAACTGAACAATTAAATTTCCAAATGAACAATAGTAACATCAACAAACTAGATGCATTTTTTATCAAAATAGTTTATCTTTCAACTAAAAAAGAAAAATTTCGAGCGACAAATTGAATAGTCGTGTTTTTAGTTCAAAACATATATTTTAAGTACGTAAATTGTCATTTTTATATTTTTTTCTTGGATTTATTAACCAATATGGTTGAAACACACAGAGCTGTCATCATTCTTTTATTATTAACAGTGGAAATCAATCTATTACAAATTTCAAGTCTGTCAGACTCTGTTTACATTAAAAACGTCAAACATGCCAAATATGTTTTTTGATAATTACTGAAAAACTTTGATTTTCTTTCCTGTTTTAATCATTGCATTTAATTATGAATGAAAATCAAGACTTTGATCGCTATTCTGCGCGCACACAAAAAACAATTCTGCATTTTTCCAGAGAAGAGGTGGTATATATCTCTGATAATTCTAACGTATGTATATTAGGGTGATTCAAAAAAACTTTTTTCGCTAGGCTGGCAGCCCCCCTTCACCTATTTTATAAGCTTCCTAGGAAGGAAAGTGCATAGCTTTGAAGTTAATATAAATTTCAAAATGGGAGAAGCTCAATTTTATGGGAAATGGGGAACGAAACTACTATTTATTAACTTTGCATGAATTAAATTTCATAGAGTTCTCAAAAAATATTCGAAGAATCGTTTCTACCCCATAAGTTTTAAATTTAAGCTTCAACCACTTTTTATTGCGTTCGAAAAATGCCCTGAAAATGCAAAATAGCGGTTTTACTTAAAATTCGTGCTAAGATTAGGCTTTTTAAAATTTTTAAAGCATACTTTTTTACGCTTGATCAGTGACAAGTTCTCACGTATTTTTTTAGTAATTTTAAATTGTTCAAACAATTTTCAATGGTCCAAAATTTGTGTTATTCCTCTCAATCATGAGAAGGAAGTATTTTTTGCAGTTATTGACATAGGAAGTGAATTTTGAGAATAATATATCTTCATTAAATTTTATCTTTTCTATTTTTCAGCAATTTATATGAGCTTTAATTTTACTTTGTCTAGCTTCTCTCCTGCTGATTGTTTGAAATAAATTACCGTTGCTGAAGCTAGAAAAAGCTTTGCAATTTTGATCCAGGCTTCTCCCATTCTTCTTTTTATAATAACACCAGCAGGGTAAATTTAAATATATGTTTTCAATTCCAAGTCAAGCTTTTTCCTTTCTGAATTCTCATTGCTTATTTCAATTAGCGTTACCGAAGCTAAATAAAAAGCTTTACCATTTTGATCAATGCTTGTCCCACTCTTTTTTTCAGAATTACACCAGAGGGGTAGAGCTGTGTATAAATGTTCTCTGAAATTGTAATCTATAACCTCAACTATGAAATTGACAGACGAAGTTGCAAGGCTTATAATTTGAAAGAGTGAAGAGCTTTGAGATATTTTTTTCTCCAAAGATGCCTGATGCTCTTTTCATACTTCATTACCCCTACTCTACTTACATTCTAGAAGGATCGATTGAAGTTTCTGTGAGGTTCGTTGAACGTATGGCAGCATAATTCTCGACTTGCTTTAGAGTACGCCTTGAACATCAGTTCACTAAATCCATCTGAATCCTCCTCCTTACTTATATTCTGCTCCTCCTCCTCTTTATTATAATTAACAGCATCATTATCATATTTCTGATCTTCTCCAAATTTTTGTTGAACCTCCTACTTTTCATTTTTATCTCGATCTCCATCTTTCTCGTCCACATCATTCTGCTCTCATGTCGGCAATCGGAAGACGTGAGGTTCGAT
Source organism: Andricus grossulariae (assembly GCA_011634705.1). Taxonomy (NCBI): domain Eukaryota; kingdom Metazoa; phylum Arthropoda; class Insecta; order Hymenoptera; family Cynipidae; genus Andricus; species Andricus grossulariae. Next base: position 70,992,374 of record JAABKJ010075445.1, on the reverse strand, counting down.
TCCCACCGGAGCGAAGGAGAAAGATCTTTTTTCAGAAATTAAAAATTTTTAATTTGTAAAAAGTATCTTATCATTTAGCTGTACCTAAAACTGTTACCAGTTTCCTTGTGTACAGTAACTTTCCCAACCAGTAGATTGTAATTCATGAAAATGATGTTGCAGAATTGTTGCAAATGAGGATGTAGAATTGTTATGTCGGCTCTAAATGTCTTCTTAGAGGGATTCAAGTTCTTGGAAGGCTATTTGCCGCGAAATATGTAATTAGGAAGTGGGAGTAACTGCTTATCATTGTTATCAACGCCCCGCCGACATCCCATTTGTCTGGCATCAGTCAAGGGTCGTGAGAAAGGACGGAAGTACCAATCGTCGTAAAAGGTGATGGGGTCCTGAGAGCAAGAGGGTCGAAGGATCAGAGGTACGATTTTAACCATGCACAAGTGATACCAGAATCCTCAGTTCTGACGCAAAATAGTAAAAAAAAAATAATAATGATAATAAAATAATAATATAAAATCATTTTTTTTCTTCAAAATAACGTAGATTTAGTAAGATTTTCAAAAATTTTCAAAAAGGAATCTGGGTGATTTTAAGGTAATTTTATTTACTTTTGCAGGATTTTCAAAATCTTTCAGGAAAAATTCGAGTTTCAAGATCTTAAATTATTATTAGATTCTTGGAAAAATGTATAACGACTTTTTGAAACAAATTGTTGAGAGAATATTTTAAAAGATTTACAACCCGATTTTAATGTATAAATTATTGTGTCTAGCTTAAAATTGCTTGAAATGATATGATTTTTCAAATTTATTCATTTTTTTATTCATTCTTCATTGCAGAGCATTGAAAATAATAGCGTGGATTTCTATTTTTTTTCTTTCACCTTCACAATGTATAAAAAGTTTGAATTTAAAATTTGCAGTTTAACGGCATTTAATTAAGAAATTGTCAATTTAAAAGTTTGAAATCTTTCATTTTATATACGAAAATTATTGAAGGTTTGAATTACCTTTTTTCAGCTTCAATTTTAAAAGTTTAAAATTAAAAAATATTCGACTTCGAGTGTTTTAATTTGCGGTTGTTATATTTTACTTTTAAATAAAAAACAATTGAATGCAACCAAAAAAGAAAATTTTACAACCAAAAATGATCAATTGTCCACCAAAAATGAAATAGTTATATTTGAAATTCAAAAATAATCTTTTACTAAAAAGAAACTAATTTTTAACAAAATAGCTCAATTTGTAAGCAAAGAGAAAAAAATAAATTTCGATAATTACATATTTCGCCAAAATAGTTTAATTTTCAACTAATATTGAATTAAATATAAAACGTATAAATTGAATTTTCAACCTAAAAATATGAATTTTCCACAAAAAACTTAATTTTCAACGAAACAGTTCATTTTGAACCAAAATCATGAATTGTCATCCAAGAACATCAATCTTCTACCAAAAGAGACCAATTTCCAACAAAATACTTGAATTTTCAACTAAAAAATATTAATTTGAAAAAAAAAGATTTTTTTCGTTGACAAAAATTAAATTTTCAAATGAAAAAGAATCTAAATTTTCACAAAATAGTTCAATTCTAAGCCAAAGAGATGAAATGTCGACTAAAATTTTCACTTTTAGCCAATTAGTGGTGTTTTAAAATGGAACAATCGAATTTTCAATCCAAAAATATGAATTTCCTACCAAATTGTTAAACTTTTAAGCCAAAAAGATCAATTTTTTTTACAAAAGAGTAAATTTCATCTGAATAGTTGAATTTCTAAATACATTAGTTTAATCTTCACCACAAATAAATTTACAAACTGAATAATTAAATTTTCAACACAAAAAAAAAAAAATTATTTTTTGCAAAAAATGGAATTTTCAACCGAAAAATATGAATTTTTAACAGAAAATTAATTTTTAATCAAATATTTGGATTTTCTACAAAAATTTTAAATTTTCAAAATAAAAAGATAAATTTTCTACAAAACAGTTGAATTCTCAACATAAAAATATATATTTTCGTCAAAAAGGTGAAATTTCCTCCAAATAGTTGAATTTTCAAATAGAATGGTTTACTTTTCAGCCAAAAAAAATGTTTAACCAAAATATTTGAATTCACAACCCAAAACAAAAGAATTTTCTAAAAAAAAAAATTAATTTGCAACCCTGAAATACGAATTTGCAACAAAAAATCTCATTTTAAACCAAATAGCTGCATTTTCTACCAAATTGTTAAGTTTTAAAGCCAAAACGACGAATTTTCAACAAAAAAGTTTGATTTTAAGCAAATAAATTTTTCAATGCAATAGTCCAATTTCCAAACCAGAACAAAATTTCAACAAAAATATTTGAATTTTTAACCCATAAAGGTTAATTTGTTCACCAAAAAATTCAATCCCCCCCCCCTCCCCCAAATAATTTACTAACATATATTTGTTGTTGAAAAATAAACTATTCTCGAAAAATTTTATTTTTTTTATTTAAAATTAAATTTTATTGATGAAAATTTGTTTTCTTTTTTGTTTTGAAATTACTTTTTTTGATCAAATGTCGACTTTTCCATTCTTAAATGAAAATCTATATTTTTTAATTGATATTTCAACTACTTCATCGAAAGTTGAACTATCATGTTAAAAATTGATTTTTCTAGTTGAGGATTCTTGATTTTAGTTGAAAATGGTTTGGTTGAAAATCCAACTATCATGTTGAAAATTAATTTTTTTGGTTGAAAATTGTTTTTTAACTAAAAGTTCAACGTTGAGTTTTGGGAATTTTTCTTTCCTGCACAAAGTTGTGTACACTTCGAGTCGCCTAGCACAACCTTTCTTTTAGCTTTAATAAGAAGTTCCGGATCTAGGAAAAAGAAACGTTTTTCAAAAATTGTGCCCGTAATTTTTGATTTTTCAAAAAACCGTTTATGGCACAAATCAACACAAATCTAGCACAACTTTCATTTTTTTGAAAAAAATAAGTTTGCGGATCTAACTTCCGGGACAGTTCTTTAAATAATTAGTGGAATTGTTATATTTTTCATTTATATCATTCAGTTTACAATGCGTAATTCGAAAATCTTTCACTTAAAAATTTTCCATTTTAGATTTTAATTTTTAAGCGTACATTTTTCATTTAAAGAATTTTAAAATGCAGTTTTGAAGACTTCAAAAATTAAAAATTAGAAGCGTTTGAAATCGACGAAATTATTTTTAATTTTAAAATAACTTCAAAATAATATATTCAAACTTAAATACTTTTATTAAATTTAAAATATTGTTTCAGTCTAAAATTTAACTGTTCATTTTAAATCAGTAATTATAAATCAAATATTGAAAACTAAACAAACAAAAAAACTAAATTTTGAGCATTACAATTTTAATTGTTCTATTTGAAAAAATTAATTCGCAACTAAAATTGTTGAATTTTGATGTATAATGAATATTAAATACCTATTATTATTCCTAGAAAAAATTCGAGTAAATTTAAAAGATATTTAGAATATCACGAAACGGGGCACGGTGGGAGGAAACCCATTTTTTTCGTTCAAAAAACTATACAGCCTTCAATTTTGCCCCGATTTGCAATTATTATTTTTTTAATTAAAGTTCGCTAAATTTCAAAGAGCACCTTGGTCAGTGATTTTTGCATTTTCACTTGTTTATTTATTATATGTTTACTCAAAGCATGAGAAAATCGATATTTTTCACAATATAATTATTTACTCATTAACAACGGTTTGCATATAATAATAATCACCTTGATTACTCCCAGAATACGAATAATTTGATTATTGTACGTTTTAATTATAATAAACAAATTAAATCAACAAATAGTCAAATATTGTAATTTTGGTCGAAAAAAATTTGTTTTTGGACCATTTTTTGCAAAAATTTGGAATTTGTGGTTTTTTTAATTTCCATTTTTTGTTTGTCATCCGAATTGATGTAGATATTCTTAAAAATGATATATGTTTAATTATATTTGTTAAAACAAAACAATTGTTGATTTTTTTTATCAAATGAAATAAGTCTAAAATTTTGGCCTGGAAAATAAATAATTCAAATTGAAAAATATTTAATTGGATAAAATCAAGAATGTATATTAATTCTAAAGGAAGATTTGAAATTAAAAAATTAAAAATTGAGATTAAAATAAAAAAAGATTAAAATTAAACTATCTGAAATTGATTCATCAGTAACTGATTAATTTAATAATAATTCAATTTAATAATAATTTTTTGAATAATTTTAGAGTTCTGAATTTTCTTGTTGAACGATAAATTTTATATTTTTTCCTCTCATAGTTTTTAATTTTGCAATTAAAATGGATTTGGTTGAATGTTGGAAAGTATAATTAGCAATTTAAAAGTTATTAGTTTTTTTAACGATTTTAATTTACCTCAAATAATTAAAATTTTTAAGGGTTTGAGTATAAAAAAGTGTTAATATCACAATTTTTGGTAATTAAAACTTTTTCAGATAGACATTTTTCCATTTTTAGTGCTTCCCATTTAAAATCAATATTAATCTGAAACGTTTTTTTGAAATAATTCAATTTATTCTTTGATTTTCGAAAATTGTCTTATAAGCTTTGATGTTAAATTATAATTTTGTTATGCAATAACAATTTAAAATTCTAGAATTTCAGAAGATTTGACTTTGAAAGATTCAATTTAGTTTTAAATTTCAAATTGTCGAATTTTAATTGCTTTGAAGTTGAAATGATTCAAATTCAAAAATTTTCAATTTTTAATTATTTAATTTTGAACGCTTTTAATTATAAATAATAAAATTGCAATTTCTCTGAAATTTAAATGATTGAATTTCCAAAATTCGAATATTAAAATATTCCATTTTTAACGTTTTTACATTGTTCTTTTTTCGAAATTTTAATCTGATATAATTCAATTTCGTGATTCTTCAATTCAATTCAGAAAAAAAAAAAATTATTCAATTTATAGCGCTTCGACTTAGAAATTACACAATATTATTCAACTCCTTTTTGTAATTAAATTGTCCAAAATCGTTCTATGTTTTATTTTTAAATTTCTGACGCTTTCAATTCGAGATTATTAATTAGTAATTATTGTTTCAAAAGTGTTCGAAACATAATATTTAAAAATTGGTTTAATAATGGATTTTTAAATTGTTTATATGATTCAAAGTCAATAGATTTATTGTCAAAAAGTTTGCTGATGCTTATCGACTTCCGCAACTGATCACACATGTGAAAAAACTGTGGGTTTCGCAAAGAAAGAATTTTGTTTCTAAACCGGGAGAAATCACGAATATTTACCGGGAGAAGCGGGAGTAAGGCGGGAGACAAATTTAAATAAAAAATCGGGGCAAAATTGAAGGCTGTAGACTTTTTTGAACGGAAAAAATCCGTTTCCTCCCACTGTGCAGGGCTCAGTAGAAAATGTGGGGTAAAGCGGGCCAACCGTTTTTTATTTTTTTTAAACAGTATTAAGGCCATGTGATGAGTGGGTCACGTGACCAGCTTCCTACCTTACCGACACTTTTTTTATTTGTAAACTTATTTGCAATGCAGTTAAAAATGCATCTATTTTATTAATAATTATTCTTTTTTGGTAAACAGTTGATCTTCTTGGTTGAAAATTCATCTTTTTGGTTGAATTTTTCACTATTTTGTTGAAAATTTAAGTTTTTGGGCAAATTCAGAGGGTTTTAATTTAAAATTAACATTTTGTTTTGCTTCAAAATTCAACTGCTTGGCTGAAATTTGAAATAATTGGTAAAAAATTACTTTTTTGTTGACGATGCATCAATTTATTTAAAAATGTATCTATATGGTTAGAAAAATTAACTATTTTATTAATAACGCATATTTTGGTTGAAAATTACTTTTTTAAATGAAAATTTAACTCTTTTCTTTTTGGTAGAAAATTTAACTCTTTTCTTTTTGGTAGAAAATTGATATTTTTTAGTTGAAAATTCATTTCGATTGAACATTCAACTACTTGATTAAGAATCGAAGAACTTTATTCAAATTTTTTTTCTTTTTGTTAGTTGAGGAATTATCATTATAGTTTAAAATTGAACTAGTTGATTGCAAATTAACTTTTTTGTTGAAAATTCATATTTTCAGATCGAAACTTCCACTTTTCATTTTTTTATATAGAAAATCAATTTTTTCAACTGAAAATTTAACAGTTTAATTTTTGGTTGATAATGTGTCTTTTTAGTTGGAAAAATTAACTATTTAGTTTAAAATTCATGTTTTTTTTAATTCATCTTTTTGGTTGAAAATTAAGCAATGCAGTTAAAAATGCACCTTTTTTATTAAAAATTAATCTTTTTTGGTAAACAATTAATCTTGTTGGTTAAAATTTTTACTATTTTGTTGAAAATTTCAGTTTTTGGACGAAATTAGAGGTTTTTACTTGAAATAAGAATCTTATTTTGTTTAAGAATTTAACTACTTGTCTAAAAATTAAACTAATTGGTTAAAAATGATTTTTTTGTTTGGTGAAGATTCATCAATTCATTTAAAAATTCATCTATTTGGTTAGAAAGTTGAACTATTTTATTAATAACGCATTTTTCGGTTGAAAATTACTTTTTTGAATGAAAATTTAACTCGTTTCTTTTTGATAGAAAATTGATATTTTTTAGTTGAAAATTCATGTATTTTGTTTAAAATTCATCTTTTTTGGTTTAAAATTAATTTTTGTTTGTTTTATTTCAACTATTTGGTTAAAAATTTATCTATTTAGTTTCATGTTCTTTTTTTTATGAATTCAACTGATTTTAATTTAAAACTAAAATATTTTTTGGTTGAAATATTAACTATTACATTCTTCATTGAAAAATTATCTTTTTTGATTGAAGATTTAACTACTTAATTAAGAATCGAAGAACTTTATTCAGAATTTTTTAATTTTTATTTTTATTCGAGGAATTATCATTATAGTTTAAAAGTGAACCACTTGGTTGTAAATTAACTTTTTTGTTGAAAATTCATATTTTCGGATCAAAAATTCCACTTTTCATTTTTTTTTTATAGAAAATAAATCATTTAACTGAAAATTTATCTGTTCCATTCTTGGTTGAAAATGTATGTTTTTTAGTTGACAAACTTAACTATTTAGTTTAAAATTCATGTTTTTTTTTAAATTCAACTTTTTGGTATAAAATTAAACAATGTAGTTAAAAATGCATCTGTTTTATTAAAAATTAATCTTTTTCGGTATACAATTAATCTTCGTGGTTGAAAATTCATCTTTTTGGTTAAAATTTTTATTATTTTGTTGAAAATTTAAGTTTTTAGACAAATTTAAAGAGTTTTAGTTTAAAATTAAAATCTTATTTTGTTTCAAAATTCAACTGCTTAATTGAAATTTAAACTAAATGGTTGAAAATGAATTTTTTGTTGAAGATTCAAGAATTTATATAAAAATTCATCTATGTGGTTAGAAAGATTAACTATTTTATCAACAACGCATTTTTCGGTTGAAAATTACTTTTTAAAATGAAAATTTAACTCGACTCTTTTTGGTCGAAAATTGATATTTTCTAGTTTACAATTCATGTATTTTGTTTAAAATTAATCTTTTTTGGTTGAAAATTAATGTTTTTTGTTTTAATTCAACTATTCGGTTAAAAATTCATCTATTTAGTTCCATATTCGCATTTTTTTATGAATTAAACTGACTTTAATTTAAAACTAAAATCTTCTTTGGTTGAAATATTAACTATTACATTTTTCGTTGAGAATTTATCTTTTTTGATTGAACATGTAACTACTTGATTAAGAATCGAAGAACTTTATTCAAAATTCTTTTTCTTTAGTTGAGGAAGTATCATTATAGTTTAAAATTGAACCACTTGGTTGTAAATTAACTTTTTTGTTAAAAATTCATATTTTCGGATCGAAACTTCCACTTTTCATTTTTTTTATAACTGAAAATTTATCTGTTCCATTCTTGGTTCAAAATGTATCTTTTTTAGTTGACAAACTTAACTATTAAGTTTAGAATTCATGTTTTTTTTTAATTCATCTTTTTGCTTGAAAATTAAACAATGCAATTAAAAATGCATCTATTTTGTTAAAAATTATCTTCTTTGTTGAACAATTGATCTTCTTGGTTGAAAATTCATCTTTTTGGTTGAAAATTCAACAACTTGTTTAAATAACTTATTTATTTTATAAAAAATATAATATTGCTTCTAGAAATGTTAGGTCCTGTATGCTATCAGATTTTTCGCAACATAAATCAGCTTCTTCTGGAAAGATTCGAAATCCTGCTTGGCTGGAATGAGACCAACAGAAAAAGGTTGATGAAATTGTGCAAGAAAAATCTTTAGACCATCTAAAAGAACGGACTGGCTCTCTAAATTTTGACCCTCTAACTTTGACCATCCATTTTTCTCCGTGCAGACGTGCGTGCCGAGTAAGCAATTACCCGTGGTGGACTGACTGAATCGACAGTGCTGACTGTTTAAACGTCAGTCCTGACTGTGCCTTATACGCGCGATAAACGTACATTCTTGATTCCTGTTCTGATAAATGAATAATATTGTCTTCCTCTGAACAACTGTATGTGAGAAGTAATTCTTTTAAAAAATGTTCCGGTCTTAAAACGTCTGTTTCCTTAAAAGGTCTGTTTCCTCAAAATTGCAGACATCAACGGGGAGCTCAAGTACCTTCTGGTCTTCACCGAAAATTACTTCCACGTAACAATAATAGCACCCAATCCCTGAGACGATTGTTTAAAGCTGCTGTACTTTTTGCGAGTTGAGTTGTTACAAATGAAGAAATTAGTACATTCTCCAATGCAACTTTTCCACTATTTTCAGATAAATTTCGTTTTTTATTCGACTGAACTTCCATTGCCTTTTTAATAATTCATCGAAGCAGTTAATGTTTCGTAATTTTTTTGAATGATACTGGTGAACATACTTCGCAAATCCTTTAAAGTTGCTACAGCCTTCATGGGACTTCCGTCTGGATAGCACAAAGCCGTCAATATGGTCTTCCCAGCAATAACCGGTATATTCAAGGAACTAATTTCCTCATCGATACTTTTTGTTACTGAAGACATCGATGTAACTGCAAAGTAAATGTTAAATTGATACTCAGATCTTATTTTTGACAATGGTTTTTTTTTAATCCTGAAGAAAAAGAATAGAAATATTTTTTAATATTAACAATCTAATTCTCAATGATATAATATTTTTTTAAAGACTGAAGAAAATAGTATAGATGTCTAGGTTTAAAATTTTAATAAGATTTCATCTTCTAAGAAACTGTAGTTTTTTATATATGTTAGGCTCTCAACCCGAAAACGCCCAATGGGCGTTTAAACCGCACGCACCTAGGTGTGGGCATTTCTAAATGTCCTGAACTAGGTGACTGCGCTTTTAAGTACACCGTGCTAGATGTGGGCATTCTCAAATGTACCCACCTAGGTGGGGCAAAACTGAAACGTCCTGAACCCGCTCTAGTTGTCTTTAGGTGCAAAGAACGCATTTTGGGGTAAATGAAATTTTCTTTTTTTCATAAAAAACTAGTATTTTTGTTGTGGCACATTCTGAAGCACACAATCCTAATAAAAGTCAAGGATGAAAAAAAAACAGTTATGATATACTAGATAATTAATGTCAAAAAACGATAAAGAGGATCAAATTACAGTCGAGCCCGGATTTAACGTCGGTTTTGGGGCTGTCCTTGGACCTGACCTACCCTAACTAAACCGAATTTAGGTACGCTTTGTCACGCCTTCGTGAACCCCGCACACCCCGCGCAGCTTCTGACAAGCCTACCCGCGGCGCGGCGTCAATTCTCGGAATCCGTGAATTCGTGAACGTTGAATCCGAGTTCGACTGTACTATTGTTATTGTTATGTAAACAGTTGCTCAACATTTTTAATAAATATTAAGTTCATAACTGTTTGTCAGTTTTCTTATATAGATTTTTTAAGATAACATTTCTTAAACAGATAGTCAATGTAATAATTATAAAATTATTCCAAATTACCGAAGAATATGAATTTTTAACAAATAATATGACTTTTCAACAAAATATTTAGAGTCTCAGTTGAAAAAATTTATTTTTAGGAAGACAAAAACGAATTTATATTTAAAAAAATAAAATGTTTTAATTAAAAATTAAAAATAACTGCATTCAACCAACAGAATCGAATGTTCGAAAAAATGCTTAAATTCTCTACTAAAACAGATTGATTTTCAACTGCACTTTTTAGTTGCATGTTTAAATGAAGAAATTTAATTTTCCAAAAACGTTTTTAATAAATATTAGCTTATAGAATATTTTAAATTTATTTTAATTTAGAATTAGATATTTTTTAAATCTTCTGGAATCCAATCCAACTACTGAAATAAATTGAAAATTCCTTAGAATCTGTTTAAATACCCTAAAACATTTCAACTCCTTTACAATTTTTTGAAATTCATTGAAATTATTTCAATATTTTGAAAATGCCTTGGATGCTTCCAAAACAGCCTATAATATTTCCAATCCTTTAAAATTTCTTCAAATCATTGAAATAAATACAAAATTCCTTGGAATCTTTAAAAATTCCCCAAAAATCTTTCAAGTCCTTTGAAATGTTTAAAATCACTTGAAACTTTCCAAAGCTTTCGAAAATGACTCAGAATCTTCTGAAATCATCTAATATCAGTCAAATTACTGAAACCAATTAAAAATTCCTGAGAATCTTTCAAAATACTCTAAAAGTTTTCAAACCCATACAATTTTTTTTCCTCAAAATTTGGTAAAACTTTCGAAAATGCTGTCAAAATATTTTAAATACTCTAAAATATTTCCAAGTTTCTGTAATAAATTTTATTACTGAAATCATTTGAAAATTCATTGGAATATTTTGAAATACTCTAAATGTTTTCAAATCCTTTATTTGTGTGAAGCTTCCGAAAATACCTTGAAATCTTTTGAGATACTTTAAAATATTTCAAATTCTTTTGAATCAATTAAATTAATAAAGTCAGTTAAAAATTCCTTGAAATCTATTAAAGTATCTTCAAATATTTCAAACCCTTTAAAATATTTTTGCATTCATTGAAATTATTGACATTTCTTTCAAATGACTTGGATTCTTTAGAATTATTTATTATTCAAACAATTTTCATAAACAAATTCAGAGTTTGGCTATTTTCCTACGAATAGATAAAATTTTATGACAGAATTAAAAAAGAATATCTTTCGGATGACTCTTTGATATGATGCTTTGCAAATTCTAAACAATTATGAAATATTTAAACAATTTTGATAAACAAGTTCAGATTTTGGCTATTTTTCAATGAATAGGCTTAATTTGCTTACGGAATCGTTTGGGAATGCTTTTGCGGTGACTCTTCGATATTAAAAAATTGAATTTTAAAAACAAATTATTCATTATTCAAACAATTTTCATAAACAAATTCAGAGTTTGGCTATTTTCTTACGAATAGATGAAATTTTGTGACAGAATTAAAAAAGAATATCTTTCCGATGACTCTTCGATATGATGCTTTGCAAATTCCAAACAATTATTAAATATTCAAACAATTTTCATAAAAAAGTTCAGAGTTTGGCTATTTTTCAACGAATGGACAAAATTTGGTTACAGAATTAATTAAGAATGTCTTTTCGATTATCTCTTTTTTATGATTCTTTGCAAATTCCCAAGAATTATTTATTATTCAAACAATTTTCATAAACAAATTCAGAGTTTGGCTATTTTCCTACGAATAGATAAAATTTTGTGACAGAATTAAAAAAGAATATCTTTCCGATGACTCTTTTATATGATACTTTGCAAATTTAAAAATTTTATTTAATATTGAAACAATTTTCATAAACAAATTCAAAGTTTGACAATTTTTCAACCAATAGGCAAAATTTTGTCACAGAATTAACTGTTTTTTGCGATGACTCTTCACTATGATACTTTTAATATTGACAAAAATTGTTGTCCTTCAAATTCGAACTATTATTGCAATCTTAAAAAGTTAAAAATTTGAATCATCCAGGGCTAAATAAAAAAAAATCAATTTTCGACAAAAAATGGAATACTTCAATTTTCAGTTAAAAAATTTAATTATCAATAACAAAACCTAATTTCCAACTAAAGAAATAAATTTTCAACTGAAAAGATTAATTTTCTACCAAAAAAACATGAATTTTTAACAAAATAAATGAACTTTAAACCTAATTTTGAATTTTTAAACGAACACTCAATCTTATAGTTGAATTTTCAACTAAAGAAATTAATTTTGAACCAAAAAAGAATATTTTATACCAAAACACATGAATTTTTAGCCAAATTTAGAATTTTTAAATGAATTTTCAACCTAGTAGTTAAATTTCAATCAAAGAAATGAATTTTGAACACAAAAGGTGAATTAATCACCAATAAGATTAATATTCTACCACAAAAGACAAAGTTTCAACAAAATACAGAAATTTTTAACCAAGAAGGATTTTTCAATCAATAATTAAAAAGTTGTATCCTAATTTAAAGCCAAAACAATGTATTTTTTACCAAAGTAATTGAATTTGCAACCTAAAAAGACGAGTTTTCAATAAAACAAGTAAATTTTCAACTAAAAAAGATCAGTTTTCTAGCAAAAATGGAATAGCTACACTTTCAGTCAAAAAATCTTTCTCAAGCAAAAAAAAAAAAATTAATTTTCAATAAAATAGTTATACTTGTAACAAAAAAATGTATTTTTAATTAAGATGATTTATTTGCAATACAAAAAATGAATTTTTAACAAAACAGTTGAATTTTCAACCAAAAAGGTAAATTTTCTACCAAAAAAAGATAAATTTTTAACAAAATATCTGAATTTTCAACGAAATAGATGAATTTTGAACCAAACAGATAAATTTTATACCAAGAAGATTAAATTTCTTTCAAAAAATATAAATTTTCGGCAAAAGATAGAATACTGAAATTTTTTGTTCAAATCATTAATTTTTAATAAAGAAAATTATTTTTCAACCAAAAAGTTTAATTTCATACTAAAAAATATGAATTTTCAACAAAATAAGTTAATATTCAACCAAATTTGTAGTTTTTAAAGGAATTTTTAACCTAATAGATAAATTTTTAACTAAAGAAATGAATTTTCAACTAAAAAGCTGAATTAGTCACCAAGAAGATTAATATTCTTCCAGAAAAGAGAATGTTTCAACAAAATACATAAATTTTCAACCAAATAGTTGAATTTTCAATTAAGAAAGATAAATATTTAACCAAACATGGAATAGTTAAATTTCAGTTTAAAAAAATTAATTTACAGCAATAAAAAATTTGAACAGTCTTTTTTCTTTTGTTTATTTTTTTCACGAATAGCGAAATTATTGAAAATTTAATCATATCGCTATATTTGGACGAAAATTCTGGATCGAATGAAAAATTAATAAAAATGAACTAGCAAAAATTAACAGGTTGTAATAAGATTTGCTTTTCAAAAATTATTATTTAAACGAAAATAATGGAATGAAAATATAGAATAATGATTATTTTTCCTATATTTCATATCAATATTAGTTATTATAATATTAATTCATATTAAAAGCCTTAATAGTTTCGAATTTAATAATTTTTTATTTAAATATAAAGAAATTTCGAATTGCAAAACAAAACTTTTGGCTTTAAAACCAAAATTTTCTCATTTTTTAAAATCTTAAAAATTAAAAAAAAAATTTTATTACCAAAAGTTTAATTAATATAATTTATGTATATTATTCCAAATAATTTATTAATCAATGAGCTCAAATTTAATAATCAAATTATTAAAAAGATTCCCTTTGTCTAAGAATTTAGGCAAATCTTTAAACTTTAAGATACACCTCTCGGTTATATTAATTTAAACAATAAAATTTAATAGTCATCAAAATAATGAATTTTAATCAAAAAGTAAATTTTTGACGAAAATAGTAGAAATTAAAAAGACAACTTTTCAGAAAAGTAGTTGAATTTTCATTTAAAAATATTTCAGTTGACTTTTCAATACCAAAATTGAAATCTTGTTTTTGAAAGTTTAATTTTTAACAAAGCAGTTGAATTTTCAACAAAACAAATTTTCAAAAAAAATAGTCAAATTTTCTTCCAAAAAAGATTTCAGTTGATTTTCCAACACCAAATTATGAATCTTAAAGAAAAAGTAAATTTACCATGAAATAGTTGAATTTTCAACCAGAAAAGAAGACTTTTTGACCAAATTTTTTCATTTTCAACCAAATAGTTGCATTTTTATCCAAAAAAGGTGCAATTTCTACTAAAATAGATGAATTTTTTAATTTAAAAGACAAATTTTCAAAAAACAGTTAAATTTTCTTCCAGAAAAGATTTCAATTGACTTTTCAACATCAAAATAATAATTTTTAATCAAAAAGTAAATCTTCGACGAAAATAGTAGAATTTTGAACAAAACAGTTGAATTTTCAATAAAACAGTTGAGTTTTAAGTTGACTTTTCAACACGAAACTATGAATTTTGAAGAAAAAGTAAATTTTCTATGAAATAGTTCAATTTTCAACCAAAGTAGATGACTTTTTAACCAAATTTTTCAAGTTTCAACAAAATAGTCGCATTTTTATCCAAAAAAAGTGCAATTTATATTGAAACAGATGAATTTTTGAAAGAAAAGACTAATTTTCAAAAAAAAATCGTCGAATTTTCTTGCAAAAAAGATTTCAATTGACTTTTCGACATCAAAGTAATGAATTTTAATCAAAAAGTAGATTTTTTACGCAAATAGTAGAATTTTTAACAAAAAAGTAAAATTTTTTGCAATAAAACAGTTGAGTTTTCAACCAAAAAGCATATCTTTTGAACAAAATTGTTGAATTTTCTACAAAATAGTTGCAGTTTCATCCAAGAAAGATGTCATTTTTAGTGAAATAGATAAATTTTTAAATTAAAAAGACAAATTAAAAAAAAGTTGAATTCTCATCCTATAAAGATTTCAGCTTACTCTTCAACGCTAAAATATAAATATTCAAGAAGTAAATTTTGCATGAAATAGTTGAATTTTTAACCAAAAAAGATTACTTTTTAACAAAATTGTGGATTTTACAACCAAGTAGTTGCATTTTTATAAAAAAAAAGTCCAATTTCTGCTAAAACAGATAAATTTTTAAATTAAAAAGACTATTTTGTGGAAAATTCATGTATTTTGTTGAAAATGCATCTTTTTTTATAGAAAATTAATCATTTTGGTTGCAAATTAAACTACTTTGTTTGGAGTCTTTTTGTAATATAAATATTGTTTTTTTGGTAGAAAATTAACTATCAGGTTGAAAATTAACCCCTGTGTTGAGAGCATATGGGTCTGAAAATTAATGTTTGCAACACATAGGCAAATTAAAATGTTTTGCTAAAAATTCATCCTTTTAAATTGAAAATTCATCTTTCACAGTAGAATTCATTTTTCTTGCTTAAAAATACATCCTTAGCTGAAAATGAACTTTGTCTAAAATTCAACTTTTCACTATGAACATTCAACTGTTTTCTGAAAAATTGGTCTTTTTGGTTTAAAAATTCAACATTTATTTATAAAAATTAAAAAAAAATGATTTTCTGCATATCAGGATGCGTGCTGAATTATATAATCTGACTGACACGATATTGTGAAATACGTTCATTTGAAGCTATCGGCTTCATCCGATGATTAGGTTTCCTCTGAAAAAGAGGGTCAATTGTATACGTGTGCGTAGAAATCCAGGTAGTAGATTCTATTTTGCTGCAGTAGGTATGAACGATCAATAATTCAGAGAAACGGATTATTTTATTCCTGATCATCTCTATTGCTCACACACGGTGGCCTTTAAAAAAGTTAAGTGCTATTTTCAGGTACCTCAAAGTTATGAATAGGATATTGTTTTGAATGCTCCTGGGAAACCATTTTTGATCACATTAAAATATTTCCCTAAACGGATTTTTTTTTCTTTGAAAAACCTATTTGATATACTAAAAAGCAGTAAAATACTATTTTCAAGGTAATAAGACCCTATAGTTACGTTTAAGTAAAAGAGGTACATGTTAATTAGAACTAATAACGAGAAGTTAATTAATAAATGAACAAAAGAAACGATTTTTGAAATTTAATTGTATTTATGAATATTTCATCAAAAAATTCGTATACATAATATTCAAGTTTCAATATTAATTTCTTATGAAAACTATAGTAAGTATAATATACATAATATTTTAATGTTATTGTAGAATACATAATGTGTGATATAAAATGTATAATAATATATAATAGCTATATAATAATTGTTTTATAATTAAACATGCCTACTGTTATATTTACGTACAGCTTTAAGTAAACGTTCTGCGTAGATGGAATTTAACTTTTTCACTTTATATTTTTTCCAAATTTTTTTAAAGTCTGCATGAGAAGATTCTACGGCTTGTTCCGAGTAAAATCCTAAGCTTTTATTGTTTTGCTTACAAAAATCTTCGATGTGAAAAAATAGTGCGTGAACTTCGGTATGCGACGTGAGTAAGTATAATAGTACACTGTTAGAAAAATATGTACTAGATTTAGTATACATGTAATGAAAGCAAGAATGCACAACATGAAATTAAATTTAGTATGCCAGCGTACAGTAAATTTAGTATATGCATATACTGAATTTAGTATACACGTACATGAAATTTTAAGCAGACCAGCCTTAAGTCTAAACGGAGTTATGTGTTCTCATTTAGGCAAATTGTAGATAAAACGGATACAGGCATTCAACGCACGCTCAAGCTTTAAATTTAAATCATCGGTCAAATCATCATATACTAAACAACCGTAGTCAAAATATCCCAGATCTTTGACTACTTCCGAAAGAGGGATAGTAAGATTCTCGATACGAAGGGGTGGACATGATGCCAGTGTTTCAAGCGACGGAGATGAAGTAGGTCAAACAACAATTGCCTGAGTTTTGCCCGGGTTAAAAGTAATTCCGTTCTTCCAGGCTCAGAGGATAACGCGATCGATATCCTCTTGGACTACAACAATTAATCTACTTAACGAAGAAATTGGTCCCAATAAGTAAATTTTACAATCCTCAGCATATGTGTGGTATTTGCAATGTTGAAGTTCACTTCGAAGGTGAGAAGTGAACAAATTGAAGAGGAGGGGTGCCAGAATGGAGCTCTGAGGAACCCCACACTTGACTTCCCTTCAATCAGAGAGCTCACCACTACTATTGATAATTCTGTGTGACCGATTATTAAAATAAGATTTAAACCACTTGATCAGAGAGTTTGACACGTTAAAAGGTTTTAACTTTTGTAGGAGTGATTTATGATTGACCATATCAAAAGCCTTCGAAACATCAAACAGAACAACAATCGTGATCTCCCTATTATCCTTTGCTAATTGAAGATCCGTTGTCACTTTGAGGGAAGCAGTCAGAGTGCTATGCTTTGCTCGAGAACCTGATTACATCGGATCAATGGCTTTAGATAATTCGAAAAATTTAGAAAGTTGCAGGTGAATAATCTTTTTAAGTGGTTTGGACAGTGCACATAAAATATAAATTGGCCGAAAGTCTTTCAGGGAAGTGGATTGACAAATTTTAGGTATTGGGCATATGACGGCCTTTTTCCAGATATCTGGGAAGATATCGATCTAAAGGAAAGCATTATAGATATGCAATAGGCTAGGGAAGATAATTGGAAGGGCAAGTTTAATCATTTTGATTGATATTCCATCAGTTCCAATGGCATTTGATTTAATTTCAAGTTTTTTTTTCCAAAAGTATTTCAGGTTTGATGTCATCGAAAAAGAAGTCAGAGTCCTTGAATGTTGAATTAAGAGGGGTAGCGGAAAATGATGATGGTAAGTCTGGAACTGGGAATGTAAGAAAAGTCTTTAAAAGGTCATTAGGCGGAAAATTACTATCTCTAGATTCGTGCTTGGGCGGAATTATGTGTAAACGTCTAAGGAGATGCCAAATGTCCTTTTTTTTTGTCGCTATGTGCAATCTCGTTATAATTGTATTGATTGAACGCATCTCTAATCTTAGTTCGAACGAGTTCCTTAGTTTACGAAATTGAGCTTGTATTATACTGCTTTTTGTTCTTTTTGCAAGTCAGCGCTTGCCATCACGTTACCTCATCAGATTTTTAATTTCGGACGTTATCCACGGGGCAGCTTTATTAAAGTTTTTAGGAATGTGTAGCGGAAAAAATTTATTGAATGCGAAGACTGAGTAATTAGTCAGAGCATCGATTTTATTATATATATATATATATATATATCTCTCTATCTGGTAATTTTTTTCCAATCATACGTCATTAAATGTTCATGGAATGTATGTTAATCGATTTTAGAGAGATTTCGCACCAGTCTTTGGGTTGGTTTTGAATTTAGATTATAGGAAAATTTAAATCTAATGTTAATCAAGTCGTGGTAAGAGAGAAAAGGGATAGCATGTTGTTCGTAGTAGACAACCTTATCAGTATTGTCTACAATCATTAAGTCAATACGAGTACTCGAACGATCAGTATGGTGAGTAGAATCATGAGGTACAATCTAGATGATGTTAGATATTTAGAATGATTGGAAGTGAGATTTAGGTTATTTGTAAACTCTCCAGTAAGGATAATGTTATTAAAGTTGGGAATAAATGAAAAAATTACCGATTCAAGCTCTGTGCCACAGGAGGCATTGGGTGATTTACAAACTACTCCCACTAAAACACTATCAGAATTTGACTTAACTGCAACAAAGAGAAATTCGTTGGTGGGGTAAGAAGCTACTGAACTCACACCAACCACAGTACCATTCAGACTATCTTGTAGAAAAAGACAAACTCCACCACCCCTTCCCTCGTCTCTGTCTCTTCGAAAGAGCGAATAGTTGTCAATTGTAATGAGGCTAGAGGATATATTGAGATTTAACCAGGACTCAGAAACAACTATTATAAGGTAGGGAAATATACTGAAAAAATGTTTGAATTCTGGAAGATGTGCCAAGAGAGACTGGGCGTTCACATGGCAAATGCTTAAGGTATAATATATTTATCAAGGGGCATCAAATAGCCAAACAATAATAATATCACACCATTGTGTGTGTACACATACCGTAGAAAGCCTAATTGCTATTGGAATCGGTCTACGTGTTGCAGTAGTGATAGCTGAATCATAGGCGTGCTATCATCCTTTCGGCAAAAGATCTTTTCTGCGGCAATCCAAAGATATTTTATCTTCTTTTGTATCCTTAAATTCAATGCAGCAGCGTAGATTCTTCGATTATAGGGCGTCAAAGCCTCACGGATAAAAATGCGACTTTTCTCATTATCTGGCCAGCCAAGATTGGTCATAGAGTAGTCTCGTACTTGTTTCCTCTGCTCGATTATTCGATCTCTTACCAACTGCCTGCTAAACTTGGCAACGATGATGGGTGCGAGCAGTGGATTTGATGTCGGGGATTTACGAATGCCCTAAGATTCTTTTGACTACTTGCCGTAGAACTCTTATTTTCTCGGCTAGTAAGGCGCTGTTCGCAGACAGCCCGTAAATTTGATTTGTGATTCCAAACTCATATCCCCAGTAAAATGATTTTAAAGCTGAATTTTGTTGTTCTTAGGTTCATTTGTGCGGGGTACAAATTACCCCGTCACAATGTGTACTATTCATAATAACAGAAATTCATTTCGATGAATATTGATTAGGGAGGATGGGGAATAATTTTTGGGCTTGTAATGGACAACCTTTTTTTCAAAATGTCTACTCCCCCCCCCACGTCGAACAAAATTTCATGCTAAATGTTGTCGGCATATTCTTTTATTAATTTTTAGAAGGTCAGAGGAAATGTCGAAAAATAATTGACAATTCACCCTCATATTTGAACATTAGAAATAAATTTGATTCTTTCACATTTCGAAACTTTTGACTTTTGGAGACTAGTTCACAAAGAAAGCTCCGTTTTTTCCTATAGGCCCCCAATTTCAACGATGGCATTTCAGTTGGCCCTTGAGTAATCTAATCCCAGATGGAAATACACCGCTGGCGCAGTACCGGCCCAGTACAGATTTCCGCAGTCCCAGTACTGGGAATATGTACTGGGCTAGTGCTGGGCCAGCACTGTCTGTTCTCAATTGTCTGCTTAAAATATACATTTTGAATAAAATATTTTTACTGTTCAACTACTGAAAAATAATTTGCAAACAGAAATGTAACAGTAAAGATCTGCAGCTTCAAGAATACTTCTTTTCCACAAAAATTCAACAAATTTTGAATGAAATAGTTACATTTTCAACCACAGAGATAAATAATTAGATGTTGACTGTGTTAATCAGCTGGTCTGAAATCTACATTTTTTGAATATTTGTTTTCACTTGAAAAATGAAAATAAATTGCTCTCAAGCTCCACTGGGATGGAACCCCAGGTCCAAAAGTATAAAAAAATATAAAAGTTTTGCATCTGCACTCATGGAACAGAAGTAATCATGGTAATATTTAACTTTATCATCGATAACTTTTACAACAAAAAATTTGTACTTTTCTTTTTTCGTCATACGAAGAATTGTTTGCTTAACATCACAATTTATTATTAAAAATTATCTTCAGTTGACATTAACTGTTTTTATAAATATTTTCACAAAGAAATGCTCCATTCATGGGTTTTTCTTACAGGTACATTGATTTTTAAGACCAACAGTGATTCACAATTGTCTTCAAATGAATTTTTGTACTTTCAGCTTCATCAAACTATATGCTTATCATGTCAACGTAGAAAGAAGACCAGCAAAGTGCGTTAACAATTTATATTTACATTCATAATTTGATTATTGTGAACGAATTGAAATAAACCAGTTCACGTTTAGCACTGTTAACGCGCACGCTTTTGTACTCGTCTGAAATATGTATGCAAATACACAAAAGAACTATTTTCAACAAGATACTCACTTTATCTTCTTCTTCAGTTATTTTGCACACAAGCTCTAGGTTCACTACGCACTTGCAATGAAAATAAAAATTCACCGAACACAAGTTCGTTCAAAATGAATTTGAAGCTTCTTTTGCTTTTCCGTACTTCAAGTATTTACTTTTGAAAAAATTTTCCAACCGCACGGACGGACCTTTTATGTTTTTTGAGTTTTGAATATGAGAACTGTTGACCGCACGTAATTTTGTCAGAGGGAATAAAGGTTGCAATTGTCGAGCACAACCCAGCACAAGTTTTATTTTTCCAAAATTTTTAAAAATAATAAATTTTTTTCGTTTTTTTTTCGGTAAAAGTTAGGTTTTTGGACTTTTTCTTTTCTGCACAAAATTATGTATACTTCGAGCCGCCTAGCATAACCTTTCTTTTTGATCTAATAAGAAGTTGCGGATCTAGCAAAAAAAAAACTTTTTTCAAAACTTGTACCCATAATTTTTGATTTTTCAAAAAACCGTTTCCGGCACAAATCAGCACAAGTCTAGCACAATTTAGCACAACCTTCATTTTTTTTTTAAATAAGTTTACAGATCTAACTTCCGGGACATACGTGGTAATTGTATAACATTTATAATCAGTTCTAAAATTGTCAAATAAGAATCTGAAAGACTTTGGACAATTTCATTAATTTTGAAGATTTAAAAAAAAATCACCAAAAATTTGAAAATTTCCAAAATATTACAAGATTTGACAATTTTGAAAGGATTAAAAAGTAATTTTCTTGAGATTAATGAGAACATTTTTTTAGCATTTTTAAGAAATGAACTTTAAAAGAAAATTGAAAAAGATTTCAAAATATTTCCTTCAATTTTGGAAAAAATTAGGAGATTCTGCAGCTAAATGGTTCAATTTGGTAAGATTTAAGAATCGAAAAAATACAATCAAGAAAGATTTAAGAAAAACTAAATCTAGCTAAAAATATTTTTAGAATTGATACAAATATTTGGAAACTTGCAAGCATTTCCGAAAATGTATCAAATATTTTTCTTATTTCTTCTAAACTTCTAAAACTCCTAAATATCTTTGAAAAAGGCTAGAATTTTTCCAAATATTTTGTAAAATCATGTAAATATAAATTGTTTTTCTTCAAATCTTCTACATTATTTTTTGACCCATTATTTAAGAAGCACTCAGTGTCACATCAAAATATTGCTTTCTATCTATACATCATTATACAGTCTATTATATTTCTAAGCAGAATACAAAAAATGTTTCGCAACTGTGTAAGGGGGGGGGGTCGAAGAAAATGTGACTGTCTGCTCAGGGGAACGGTGGGGTCGACATTTGATTGAATCCGCGAGTCATTTTTCACATAAAACCAATACCTTCTCATTGAGATGAGAATGTAAAAAAGAATTTCAAAAAAAGGGGAAAAAAGTTTATGAAAAGCCCCTAAACTGTTGAGTTAATCTGCCACATACTGGGCTAAAGTGAAAAGAACCGTGACAAAATCATAAAACATTTGATATTGAATGACCTAAAAGGATAAACCATTTTTGGGTTCACAGATGAAGAACTACAGAATAGAGAAAAAATATGGAGAAGCAAAAAACAAAAATTTGTCTTTTTGAATACTATGGGTGCTCAGATATTATATCTAGTATCCTATTCATATTTTTTAATAGATTTTCTCATGCCCAATTTAAATTCGGGTTTTAAATTAGTCTATGGAATGTATGGAATGTTCTATTCTAATTCTGCATGGCATGGATGATTTCCACCTAAGTAAATTTAATTATTCGACATATCTAAGGGTTTTTGGGATCGGTGAATTAGAATCCAAAGTCAAAATGTCAACATTCAGAATGGTGGATCCAATATGGCGGACAAACATTGTAAAACCTAATCGATATAACTGAAAATTACTACACGGGAGTTTTTCGGGTCGCTGATTTCGAATCCAAAGTCAAAATGTCAAAATTCAAAATGACGGATCCAATGTAGCGGAACAACATTGTGAGAATATAATTAGTTTTATTAAAAATCGCTACATGGAGGTTTTCCATGTCGCCAGCTTCAAATCTAAGGTTCTAATTTTCAAATTGAAAATGGCGGATCCAATATGGCGGACCGGGCTTGTAAAAATTAAACTGACTTTATTAAAAAGTTCTAATTGAGTTTTCAGGTCGCTAATTTAAATTCTGAAGTCTGAATAAAAAATTTCTCAATATTAATATTCTCTGTTCAAATCCGGGCTGAGGCAGATTTTTTCTTGGTCTCAATAAATTATTTGTCTGAAGTAATCGTTTTATTGAAACTAAATTTGTATTAATTATAAATGTACTCTATTCTTTTCAATGCACTCAATTGATGAATGAATCAAAAAATTTATAAATTTTCCAAATTATATCATTTTACGCAATTTTGAGTTAGAAACATTAATAAGTGAAAGATCACAATTTTTTTTTAGTTAACACTTTTTGAATTAGAAGTTAAATTATTTTATTTTGAATCGTTGTAAATGAATGATTGTGCAATTGTTATTTATACATCAAAATTTGTTTCCGAATCTTTTAAAATATTCTTAAATATTCTGTTAAAATTAATTTTTCAAAATAAAAATCATTCAAAATTTTCCCAGGAATCTTAAGACACCATTTGTATTATCTCAAAACCTTTCAAAATCCTTAAAAGCTTAAAAATTTCATTTAAAAACTTCTAAATATCTCCTAAACTTACTGCAACTTTTTCCAAATGAATACATTTTTATTTGTTATTTACACATCAATATTCAATATTTCACTTGCCAGTAAAAATTTTTAAATTGGAATAATTGAAATTAGCATTGTAACGTTTAAAGTTTAGCTCTCCGAAATTTGACGATCCAAGGCTTTCTGTGTCAAAAAATTAGTTTCAAATTGTTCAGTTTTCAATATTTCATTTATAATTTTTCATTGTCAGTACACAGTCAAACATTCCTGACTATTAAAAAATTATTCTTTTTCCTAATTACAAATTTTCAAATTGAACTCGTTAAAAACGGTATATTTTAGACTGAAACAACAGATAGTTTATAAAATTTCAAACGGAAGTTTACATTTGATTAACTACTAAGGCTTTTGAATGGAAACAGTTTTATTTTTAACGTCAAAATCTGTACATAGTTTAATTTTATCAGATTCAGAATCGCTCCATAAAATCAATCAATTATTGTTCAATTTCAAATACATGAACTACAGTTTAATTTTTAAAATCATTATTCAATAAATATTTACAGTTGATCAATTTAAAACATTGTTTGTCAAAAAATCTCAGTTTCAAAAGATATTATTCTTGTATTGTTTAAGTCTTCAAAAGTACATTTTAACGTTTTTTTAATTGGAAATGTACCCTTAAAAATGAAGATGTAAAATGGCAAATTTTGATGGTAAAAGATTTTAGAATTCTAAATTGTAATCTGAATATTTTCATAATTGAAAAATGTAACAATTCAACTAATAAGCATTTAAAAAAAAGTTAAAATCAAATTTATTTTAAATTGCATTATATATCTTGTGATATGAAAATCGTGATATTTCAAGTGATTGGATAGATTTTTATTTTAAAAACTTGTGAAAATACCAGTCAAAAAATAAATATATTCAGTGTAATTTCCCGCTCTCAAAAAATTGCGATCATCTCCGGGTTTCCCGGTCCAGCGGCCACCCTGCGTTATGATATTTCAGAATATAATTATGCTTCTCGAATGATAATACGTATTTCGTGTTTGGTAGCTTAAGAATTTTTCTTCAAAGAAATAATGAAAATAATATATAGTTAAATAATTCTGACATTCAAGTCTTTCAATTAAACTTTTATTCAATACAGTAAACACATCTTAATGTTTTTTAAAAATATTCATAAATTCCAAAATAGTAAGCTTTCTCCGAAGTTATTGACTTCTTTCTAAAGGTATTTTTAGACTTTACGTTTTAGTTTTTTCTTTAAATTAAACTAATTTTTCCATTGTTTAATTTATGCAGTTAAGGTAAATATCCTAGTAATCGTGACCTTAGTCCCAGTAATCGTGATGGCAATTTTCTTGCTTTTTATGTGTGTAAATTCGTGAAGAGTAAGATTTTCACCTTGAATTTTCAACCAAATAATTCCGTTTTGAACTGGAAAAGGAAAATTTTCAACAAAAAATGTAATAGTAGAATTTTCAGTTAAAAAAAATTAATTTTCAAGCAAAAATTAATCGAATTTTCGATAAAATAGCTGAATTAAGCAAACAGATGAATCATCAACTGAAATTCATTATTTTAGGCAAATTTTGAACCAAAAATATTAATTTCTGTATGAGATGAAGAATCTTCAGTTTATTTGTTATTTTTGTACCAAAAAACATGAATTAAAAAAAAAATGTATTCTTCACTCAGAAGATTAATTTTCTGCAAAAAAAGATGAATGATCAACAAACTATATGAATTTCCAACCAAGCACTAGAATTTTCTAAGAACAAAAGTTAATTTTTCAGTCAAATAGTTGAATTTTAAACTAGAAAAGAAAAAAAAATGGAATAGTTAAATTTTCAGTTGAAAAATTAATTTCTGACCAAAAATGAAACAAATCTTTAACAAAATAGTTAATTTTTCAACCAAATAGATGAATTGCCGACTAAAATGAAGAATTTTTAACTAAAATGATGAAAATCATTTATAAAATCAAGGAAAATAGATCTATTATTCATTTATTCACATCTTGATAATTCTTCTAAGCTTAATTCTTCTAAGCTTAAGGCTTCTGAGCGTAATTCAGGAAAAGTAATTCAAGTTGAAATTATTTATTTAACATTAGTCATTTCGAATTTTATTTTTGTCTTTCTCTTTAAGGAAAAGTTACAATACTTATTAAATCCTGTTGATCAAGGCCTCATTTTATTCTTTGAAGGATTCTCTACAACTCTATTTGGGTGTGTTTCATTTAAAAGTAATAATTTATGAATCGTTTATCTATTATTGTTATAAACAATGATAATTAAAAATTGAATAAACACCACCCAAATAGAATTGTAGAAAATCCTTCAAAGAATAAAATCAAGCCTTGATCATTAGGATTAAGTAAGAATTGTAACCTTACCCTAAAGAGATAACAAAAACTAAAACTCTAAATAACTATTGTTAAATAAACAATTTCATTCTGAATTATTTGTTCTGAAGTATGCTTAGCAGCCACCGTCACGTTGAACTTTCAACTCAAAAACATAAATGCTACTAGTTGTACAATGATATTTGTGAAATATCAGTTTTCTCATCTTCAAAAATCTTTTGTGAACAATAACTTGAAGAGGATACAGATCTGCATCGAAACTGGTAGAACTCACTCATTATTTGTTTATCACAATGATTGTTAAATAAAGTATTTTTTTAAAGGATTCTCTGCCCTAATCAAATTATTTCGATTCACAGAGTCAATATAATTTGATGAGCAATATCACCAAGAGATAGTATAACGCTAACGTCATCCCCTTATTTCTACCTACTGATTGGATGCCTTTCTGCCTGAGACGTTATTTACAAAGCTCTAAGTTGAAAATGACTTTTATTTATCCCTCTTTTATGAGCACTTCCTTAAATAGAATTGAAACCGTTAAAGTCCTGGAAGAACGGAAATTTAAAGTGCAATCTCAGTTGACTTGATTGTTTAATAAGTCTTGAGAGAAACACTATCCTCAGTAGGTATCTCACGTAAAACGGATATGCATTCCTCCTTTTCCGTCCGTTTCTTTGATTTTACGGGTAAATGGCCGGGGGTGGTGATAGTGACCTGTTTGAAATTCCATCCGGTGTGTCGTACAAGATTTATGTGTAGAAGTATGCACACGTATTCGGAATCTCTCTTGGCGATGCACAACCCCTCCTAATGATAGCTGGCTCTTCGTCTTTTGACCCTGTTAGGAACATCGATTTTTACCAAGAATGCACGGATTCTGCAGATGAGGGATTTTCCTCATTTCCGAACAAACTAGCTCACATTTTCACAACAAAGTTTATTTCTCACTCACTTTTCAAAACTTTCTTTCATGATAACAAGTTAGTTTTTTTAAGCTTTAAACTTCTAAATTTTACCATAGGACAAATAGGGAAAGGACACTGGTTATTGGCACCTTGGAAGAAAATTTACACTTTAGGAAACAAAGGAACATCGATTTTATACAAGAAAAAATCTATCCTATCAAAACCATGACGTCATGCTAGAATAATCAATTGTAATAGAGGTATGAAACATAAATAAAATTTGATTGTACTGATCATAGCTAATGCTAAATGATATAATAAATAAATTCCTGTTATTGTGCAGATGAAGGATTTTCCTTATTTTCGTACAAACCAGCTCACGTTTTCACAACATTAATTCCTGACCCACTTTTTAAAAATAGACATTTCGATTTTCGCCTTGGTTATGCTTCACATTTTCCATGACAATTCAACAACCAGTAGATATTTTATCATGTTCCTAGTTTCATTTTAAAGATGATATTTCCAACTTTGCTTCAGATAACCTACTATTTTTTCAATTTCCTCTTCTGAATTGAGCAAAAAATTTAATTTGATAATCGAGCATTGATCATAAAAATTCAAAATAATTATATGATTGAGCATTTGAGCTGGACGTCACATCCATGATAGGATGGGTGCAAATGTCATGAAGATTAGCATAGTTAGTACATACTTACATTGGAATGAATATGACATTTTGGAAAAAATATAGTACCTGAAATTTTGGTATATCTTATTTTATTGTAAATATGTACCAACTATGCTAATAAAACTAAAAAGTATCTATCTATCTATCTATCTATCTATCTATCTATCTATCTATCTATCTATCTATCTATCTATCTATCTATCTATCATGCGTATGCATTCTGACAGACTGAAATGTGGAGCAGTTCAGTTTGGACGTCTATTTCGTTTGAAAAATGCATGAAAACTGATGCCTTGAAGTTTTTTCACCATAAAGTTTTGTAAGGAGAGGAAAAGTGGACCTTTTTTGAAGAGATCGGGGTAAGGAGTAACTTGGTGTATTACTGTATTGGACAGGAAGGGACAGCTATAAAAATATGAGAGAAACCACTTTTCGATACATATACATATAATGTGAAAGGAAAGTTATTTGTTGTCGATTTTAATTTCATTTTACTAAGTTATTTTTATTTTATTTTACTGAAACTGCATCTTTTTTTGGTTCAATTTTTATTTATTTGGTTGAAAATTCGTTTTTTTTTAAACATTTTTTAAAGTGGAAATTTAAATATTATACCAACAAAATTTTTTTCGATTCAACCAAATCGTATTCTAAGTGTAGAAAAATAAACTTATTAGTTGAATCATGATCTTTTTGGTTCAAAAATCATTCCTTTTGTTGAAAATTCGTTTATTTTTTTAAACATTTTTCAAAGTGGAAATTTAAATATTGTACCAACAACAAAATTTTTGGTTGTTTCAATCAAGTTGTATTCTAAGTGTAGAAAAGTAATCTTATTTATTGCAATTTCATCTTTTTAGTTCAAATTTCATTTCTTTGGTTAGAAATTTAACTATTTTGTGGAAAATTTGTTTTTTCTAACATTTTTTAAGTGGAATTTTAACTATTATATTTTGGTATGTTGTCTTTTAAAAGTAATCTTATTAGTTGAAACTTCATATTTATTGGTCCAAAATTCATTTCTTTGGTTGAAAATTCGTATTTTTTTTAAACATTTTTTAAAATGAAAATGTAAATATCCTACCAACAAAAATTTTGTTGATTCAACCGAATCGTATTCTGAGTGTAGAAAAGTAATCTTATTAGTGGAAACATCACTTTTTTGGTTCCAAATTAATTTCTTTGGTTGAAAATGTAACTATTTCGTTGAAAATTCATTTTCTTTTTTAAACATTTTTCCAGTTATATTTTAACTATTACGTTTTGGTATGTTGTCTTTTATACTCAAGGTTAAAATGTTCTGTTTACTAAAAGAGGCTAATAAAATGTTGACAAGTTCTCCGTGTCTGTCCTTTGATTGATTGCTCAAGGATTGCTGACTATATGAGTAATTTCTAAAATCATTTTTTTACTGTAGTATTCTTTTTTTATAAAATAGTCGTCTTTTTAAAATCAAAAGGATGGTCTTCCATCCATGCGTGTTTTGTCTTGGATAGAAATTCATCTGTTTGGTTGAACATTAATCTTCTTTGCTTGCGGATTCAACTATTTTGTTTGAACCACTTTGTTAAAAAATAATTTTTTTAGTTAAAGATTCATATTTTTAGTTGAAATGATATTTTTTAATTGAAAATTCAATTGTTGTACACAAAATTCATCTTTTGGGTTGAAGGTTCAACAATTTAAGTGAACTTTTTTTCTTTCATGACTGAAAAGTCTTTATTTGTGGAAAATTCGTCTCTTTGGTTTTAAAATTCATTTTTTTACATGAAATTTAATTTTGTTGTAGTTGAAATATCAACTATTCCCCTTTTTATGAGAATTGATATTTTCAGGTTGAAGATTCAATTATTTCGTTGAAAATTCAGGTATGTATTTCGTTAAAAAGTCATATGTTAATGGAAAACAGTCTTTGTTTTAAATAAATAAATTAATTTTTAATTTTTATCTGAAATATTGTTTTATTCCGTTTGTAAAAGAACATATGTTAAAAATATTACTTGATTCAAATGCTGATATTTGAATGTTAATGGCCAGGGAAAATGAAACTGTAAAACATAAATTAGGTATAGTAAGAGGGGGGGGGGGAAGAAATATTTTGTTACGCTTCGTTACGGGGGGGGGGGTTTAGAGAGGGCTTATAATTCGTTACGTAAATCAAGTACGGCCCTAAGCGAAACAAGTGTTCGATAATTCAAAAATTTGAATACCTACCTTAGAGCTCCTTGCTCAATAGTCTCATTTTCTACTTTGCCACCAAAACCATTCCATTTTCCTTTGTCGAATCCTCTTTTTTTTAAACCCAAAAGAATTTCCGAGGGTTTCTTGACAAAAACTAAAGTATATATCCTTCTTTTTTTAGATGCCATGATATAGAGTTAAAATTACCCACAACTTTGGATGTAAACTGCATCAAACGCAAGATTTCATTTCATTATA
Source organism: Andricus grossulariae (assembly GCA_011634705.1). Lineage (NCBI taxonomy): Eukaryota > Metazoa > Arthropoda > Insecta > Hymenoptera > Cynipidae > Andricus > Andricus grossulariae. The sequence goes on along the minus strand of JAABKJ010075445.1, from coordinate 70,962,379 downwards.
CGCAGAGAGAGTAAAATTGCAGCAACATTGTAGGCGACTGTTTCGAACTTTCTAGGTTTACGCACACAGCAGTACTCATGACTAATATTGCGTATGTAAAATAGTGAAACACGCATGGATACTTTTTCTGTCTTTCATCCGATTCTGAACCTAGAAAGAACAAATATTATAATGTTCTACCAGGGTGACCAGACGCCTTAATCGGAAAATAAGGACATTATCCCACTTCTCACCCCCTTCAACCTCTAATTTCTTGCACCCCTCCCAGGAAACAAAAATCCATTCACTTTCGTTTGAATGGGTTTTGATGACTTCTGAATTGCGTACTCGTCCCTGGAATTCCAGATTGCCACCCATTGGTTTGGCTGAATTTTGAATGAGAACAAGAGTTTTTAAATGGTCAAACGTATTTTTTTCTGAAACCCATTCAGCAGCGATTATGAATGGGTATTATCTGATTCAGGAATAACAGTTCCGATAGAAAATTATTGATTAAAATTAAAATTTTGTGATTTAAATAGTTTAAATTATTTATTAAAAAGTAGTTTACTTTTTCTAATTAAATTGTCCAAAATCGTTCTATATATTTTTTTCAGACGTTTTCAGTTAGAAATGATTAATTATCGTTTAAAATAGGTTTAAAACATAATATTGAAAAATTGGTTCAATAGCGGATTTTTAAATTTTTTATATGATTCAAAGTTAACTGATTTCTCGCAAAAAATTTTTCTGATGCTTATCGAGTATGTTTTTTTTCTAAACCGGGAGAAATCACGAATATTAACCGGGAGAAATCCGGGAGACGAAAATTGAAAAAATAGTGGCCACCCTGAAAATTATGAGGTTTTTTTAGTGGTTAGACCCCTTTTTGACAAACGATTTCAATTATATTTATTTATATATTTTCATATATTCCTAATTGTAAAGATGTTTCTATTGGCATTAGGGCCGATAATATTTATTTGTTTTATGTTCTGCAATTAATTTTTTTTTAAATATCTATTTTTGGATAAAATAAAAATTAGACTTTTTATGTTTCGTCCCGGACTAACTCACTGGACCGTAAGGCTATGTGAATCAGTCCTACCTTATACATTTTAATTGATCTAAATTCATTATAATGTATATTTCCAAACAAAATTTATAAATAGGTTTGTTTGTAAATTTGATAAATTTTGCAGTCAGTAGTATTGTGCATTTCAACCACGCATAGGGGTTGAAACTTAATATAATTGATATAAATTTTGATTTGATTTTTTTTATAAAACACAACATTTTTTTAAATGTTATTCGGGCCACCGATAGGGGCCAGAACTTATATTAAAAGATCTTAAATTACCAAGTTGAAGAGAAATTATTATTTTAGTAAGTTGATTAGTGAACCAAACCACGAAACTTTACACTTATCCTCAGTAATTTTCTTCCTTCTCTTCTAATATTTCTATCCTTGTATATTATTGTTAGAACTGCGCGAATTGAGATCAATTAAAATGTGTAAAGTTGGACTGACGAGTCCAGAGTCAGTCCGGGATGAAGCATAAAAAATCTAATTTCTATTTAATATAAAAATAGATAGATAAATAGATAAATAAATATTATCAACCCTAATGTAAATAAAAAAATCTTCTTTACACTTACAATACTTGGGTAAACTAAAAACTATATCTTTCGAAAAAACAGCAAAGATATCATCTAACTGTATTCCTAATGTGTATCCATGAATAGTTACTTGAAAGTTGCTTCAAAGTAACTTGAAATCGTTAAAAACAAAATTTCGAAAAATTGGTCCTTTCCAGTTGTTATTCTCATGTCTTCAATTGACCAACTGAACCGCTGTGATCCCTGTGTTATCTTGAATAGGTTCACATGTTGCTTCACTCGAAACGTTTGAGAATTTTTTCAGGTAAAATCGCGTGCGCAAACGTCATCAGCGATTTGTACGCGATGGGAGTAACGGAATGTGACAATATGCTGATGCTGTTGGGAGTCAGTACCAAAATGACTGAAAAAGAAAGAGATGTTGTAGTTCCACTCATCATGAGAGGTTTCAAGGACTCTGCTTTGGAAGCCGGTACGACCGTCACGGGCGGCCAAACTGTTGTTAATCCATGGTGCACAATTGGAGGTGTTGCTTCCACAGTATGTCAACCCAACGAGTATATTGTGTACGTAACAATTTCGACAAATTATCTTTTCTGTTCAAAATGTTAATTACTGAAAGTTCAAACAGTGTTCCTGCTTATACAGTAGGGTATTTTATTATGGAGTACTCTAAAGAGATGCAGGTAAATAAAACTAGAAGATCCCATGCCGACTTGTGAATATGCAACATTTTGGTGTCGTTAATTTTCTGACAAAGTAACTTGAAAGAGGGAATATTATCAGAAGTTTTAAGTTAACTAGAAATATTAAACAACTTTTCTTTTGAATCCAGGCCCGACAATGCAGTAGTAGGAGACGTTCTTGTTTTAACGAAACCTCTGGGAACGCAAGTGGCCGTGAATGCACATCAGTGGCTCGATCAACCAGATCGTTGGAACCGAATTAAGTTAGTAGTCAGCGAGGATGATGTTCGAAAAGCATACCAGCGGGCGATGGACAGTATGGCGAGGTTGAACAGAATAGGTTTGTAGAAAATCTTTAAATTTGCTACTATTTTTTATCCCAGTAGTTTTTACAACAATCACAGGGTTTCTTTTAGCCTTAATATATGTTTATAAATATATTACGTGTCTACATATTGCTTTCAAATTTCATAGAGACTAATACCTCAAAAATCTCTCTTGTATCCTTTCGAGCGGCTCAGCATGTGATACAAATTTCGATTGACCACACCGCAGATCCATACTCTAATTTTCAAAGTGCAAGACTATTATAGAACATTATTAACGTTTCCCTTTTCTTAAAATTATTACACGTGCAGAACAAATATCCAAGCATTTTGCTATCTTGTTTACTCCAAATTTCAATATGATGCTTAAACAGGGTGTCCAGCGACCTTGAAAACCTGGAAATCTCCTTGAATTTACTACGAGAACCTTGAATAAAATTTTCTGTTTTCTTTTGAAACCGTTATTTTATTGAAATGCGAAAAGTAATTGTCTTTTAGTCTATTTTAAAAGAAACATCTCGTCTAGAAGAAATCTTGCTACTTAAAAGGTTTTTATTTATTAAGATATAATTTATCGTTTACTCATTACAGAATAAGTAAAGAGATTTCTAGGCATTTTGTAGATTTTTTTACTTAGTTTCCCCTTTTTCCCCTTTTCTCATTAAATATACGATATTTGAAAATACAATATTTGAATCACGCGATATCTTTAAAAGACGGTGGGATGCTCCTTACTTTAAAGACGTGGGAAAACAAAAGGGACCTGCTCAATGTCAAGGGCAGACTGAGAGGTACAGGATTCTGGATGGAGGAAGATCTGATGGAAAGGGAAGAGGAGGTATAAGAATGGCTGAGAAGGGAGAAGCGGAGAATGGAACTGGCAGGAAACGAAGTTGAACTTAGGTTCATGAGAGCGAAAGTAGGAGAGGCGATCTGGCATTGGAGCGTGATGGAAGGAGAGATCGTGCTAGCAGGAACGGTGACAATGGTCAAGAAGAAGGACGATGATCAGGAAACGAAGAAGAAGAATACGGGGGAGCATGGGGGGGGGGCTAAAGAATATGTGCGGGAGTGAAAAGCAGAGTAAAGGTGTCAAGGTGTATGTGGGGTTGAGAAAAGGGGGTGCTTGGGCGCCAGGAGTGAGACGGGAATGCAAAGGGAATGTAAAGAATGAAAGTGTTCCTCGGTATTTGTGATTTGTTAAACAAAACAAAAATAACTAAGGTATAGTAGAATAAGCTGGTAGTAAAATGAGGGTTGAGAGTTAGAGTAGGGTAAAAGGGTGCTGGGGCACTATGTTTAGAGAGTTAGAGAAAAGAAGAAGGACATACGTAGAGACGATAAGAAGTACAAGGAGAAGGGTTTAGAGAGAGGGAGAACAGAGATAGGGCTTCCGTTTCGACTTGCCATTTAATGTAAATAGGGTTAAGATAGGTTAATAACTTTGAATGTAAGGAGAGGAGGTAATTATGTAAAGATCTGTTTTTAAGACTCTCAAACCCGTAAAAGGGAGAGAGTATAATAAACCACTGAACTAAGTATATATGTAAAAAGTGATAAATAATAACATTTGTAACTCATGTTGTATAATTTTCTTAAAATCAAATGAAAATTTTGCATTTTAAACTTAGCTGTAGTAAAAATTCGCTAATTAATCGAATCATTCGAGTCGAGCAAATAAGCAGTTGTGATTTGACATTCGAAAGAAGTACAATAAAAATGTTTGAAATTAATTAATGTCTTCTGTTCGTTATTGAATTTAAAAATTGAGAAAGATTTCTCTATTTCTTATAATTTATTTAAATGCCAATTAATCAAAATATTTAACATGTCTCCTTTTCTGAAGTTGAAAACGAAGAAACAGGTCATTATTTTGTAGTTATGAAAAAAAATGTTTCGTCATTCTTAAAGCGTTGAAATCGTTTAAAAAAGGCATATTTCATGATTGGGGAACGCTTTAAAAATTACGACAATTTTTCTTTTATGCTAACAAAATACTTACATGTTTCTTCGATTAAAACTGAAGATATTTCAAATTTGACGTGTACAAATTTATTATTTAAAAAATGTGCAATTAACTAAAATTTAAAATAAAAACGCGCTTCACCGTTTTCCAAAAATTGTAGGTATCTTGCAAAACACATTTTTTTCACTTTTTATTTTTTATAATTGTCCAATATCAAAAACTGTAATTTAAAAAAAATCGTTATCATTTTTTAGCGTGTAGGTAAAATTTTATGAATGTCTGAATTCAAAAACCGAACAGAAGAAATTAACACTTTTTCTTCTTGTTTCGGGTAGCAAACTACAATTTTTTCCTACTCGGTTCAATTGATTCGATTAATTTGACCATTTTTACTACACTAACGTGTACTTATATTCTTATAGTTTTAAATATTGATATTTTAATATTTTCTGGAGTTGAAAAGTGCCTCCTATGCTTTTCGTTTTTTTTTAACGCTTAATTCGACTTTCCGTCGTATAATTTGGTATAATAATCAGTTTTTCAGCACATAATCCTGACTTTTTCAACAGCAGGAAGCACTGTCCCTTTGCATGGTACTAATGGCCTATTTATGCAAAATCCCAGGGTCGTAGCTTTAATAGTTTGTTTTTAGGCGAACAGAGATACGAACGGACACCGACACGGGATTATGAGGTTTTTCTATAAAACCCTAAAAACTGAAGATAGTAAAACAAAACTAATAAAGTTTTTAAATCAAAAAATTCTTTGGTAAATTTTAGGGGAGCAGCAGACCAAATTTGCTGTTTGATTGAGGAAGGTGAGAGATGTGTACGACCAGCTGGAAATGCCTCATACAGTAAACGCATTCAAAAAACAGTCACTCAACGACGACTCAAACTGAACCTCGAACCTACGGTATGATTTGTTTTTGTATTTGTTATAAAATTGTGAGCGTCAGTATGAAAAGGGCCCTTTTGCCCGGTTCTAGTTTAGAATATACATACTTGCGTTTTTCTGAGTCAGGGTCAAAATTATTATTTTCGAGTTTGAGTGAAAAATGATACTATAGGACCTATACTGAATCTATTGGCTCTTTACTCATGTCTCGAAAGTAACCGGAAGTAGGTATATTTCATGTTCGAAGAAAAATTATTGTACGAGTGCTTATGGCCATCGCCAAACTTAAGATGCATTTTTCTCAAAAAGCAGTTTTTTGAAATTCCAACTTCAAAATTTTCCCGGCGTTTCGTTTTTCAATCTAAAAGGTTCGTTTTGGGCCTGAAATGCTGGAAATTTATCCGGGTATATGATATTATCTTACTCTGTAGTAATTACCGACTATAAGAACTCTTTTCATACGAACGCCCATAACTTGAGAATTAACAATACAAAATATAGTAGAAGGTCCCGGAAGCTGGAATTACAACATTGTCATATCGATATGGGCACTTTGCCATAATTTTGTGCTTATTTAGTGCCAATTTATGCTGCAGAAAAAAAATTTTGTGCTCGGTAATTTTAGTCAAAATTAGTTCCCGAAATAAAACAAATAGGCAGACAGGGCGCGCTTTTGGACCTTTAATTTTAGTTCCGGGAAGGTTCAAGACAGACAGGGCGCGCTGCGGTAAGTCAGTCGAAATCAAATACGCGGCATGCGCAATCTCCCACCTGATCTCTGGTGTTACGGTTTTCCGCTATCCGACGTTCTTTAGCGTATCATTTAGCGTTTACCTTAAGCTACGGAACGATATGCAAAAACTCCCTATTGGAACGCCATCGGACCCTGTCTGTCTACCGTGTACGATAGAAAGAGAGCTTTCGAAACCATCGTGTCGTTTTCGATCGCGCCTCGTTGTCTATCGCACATGGTAATTGCCATTGGCTTTTCCCCCACGGAGTCAAAAGTCCATTTCTGTATGTCGATGGTATAGAGCAGGGACGCGTTGTGACGCGTCAGGGTGCTTTTACACCTCTGCATGCATGCACGCGCGTACGTATGCATTTGCAATAGCGGTCATGCCATCCTCCGATAAATCTGGTAATATTTGAGTAATTATTGTTATGTCCGGAATTCGCTGAAGTCGGCGGTATTCCGCTGGCTCCAACGATGATTGAACGAGGAAAAAAACGTCAAGTTCGTTGCTGACTTAATTGGTTTGAAAACCGAAACCACAAAAATTAGTCAGGGAGATATAGTCAATTTAAATAAATAAACTTAACCACAGAGAATTCAGGTGGAAAAATCTTTGTTATATTTCAACACCAATTATTTCGATGATAATATTCACAGGTTCTTCACCATTTAATGTTCACAAATTTATACATCGCTCACAACCACTTAAATTTTATGGTTAACAAATGTTTTACTATAGTATTATTATATTACTGGCGCATCCACGTCAGATTTAATTGCTTTACCTTGATTTATTAAAATAAATGTTTCAATTTAATTTGATTTTGATTGAGACGTTTAATAATTTTTAATAAATCAATTATCTTTATTTAAAATGTAAAATAGACTGTTAATTAATTGTATTCAGTGAAACCCGATTTATTTGCACCAACTCGTGCAATTGAGCAAGACTTCGCAAAAAAATACGTTTGTTTCTTTTGAAAAAGGCGGCGAGATCAAATCTGACGCTTTTAGCGCGCATCCCTATATTTATAATCTTACCCTCAATGACATGGAAGGGTGCATACGCAAAATGTCGCCATCGTCAACCAGGCAAGATTTCCTCAGCGTCATTTTCTCTAACGCCCTCTTTTCAAAGGGATGGATGATTTGGAAGTTTGACCTTTCCAAATCATCAACCCCGACGCTTCCCTTCTCAAGGGGTGTATGACGTCGTTACTGACGTGTCTCTTCTACTTCATTTTTCCTCACATGATAAAAAGAGAGAGAGTGTGTGATAAAGAGAAAGAGTATCATCCATTATGATTATTAGGGATATTTCCAACTGGAAATTGATCATTTATAGTTTTTTAATTCCTATTTTATGTTTAATAATTTATAATATCAGGCATTTTTTTATTTCCCCTCATCCTTAAATAGACATTTCTAGTAAAGAGAGAATTCGATCAATTTAATTATCTATTTTATCTATTCATGTCTTTCCATCATTATATCTTATGTATAATATAAATGATCCTAAACATTTAAGAGAAAAACTCTTTATTGTTAAATATTTATTAAAATAATTTCAAATCAAATGTGGTTCGAAACCAGTGCATAGACGGCGCTGATGCGAGCAAGCACACAGATGGCGTTGTTAATTTCTTCAAACTTTGCATGACGCCAGATTATCTAGAAATATTAAACATGAAAATAAACTTACTAAAAGAATACGAAATTATTACTAGATTTATCAGTGGTTGGAATGACCGCTTGCAAATGCACGCGTACGCACGCGCAAGCATGCAGAGGTGAAAAATCACCCTCACTGGAGGTTTTCTACGTATAATACATATTTCACGTTATATAGAAAATCATGTATTACCGTAAAGGGAAGATAGGTATAGAGGCGACAATGCCCACCAAGCTTAGAAGATTGACGGGGGGAATGAGACGTCGGGAGTAGGACTTAGTTCGGGAACCAGCGATTTCTGGCGCTAGTGTCGCGAACCAGCCACGGAACCAATGCTTCACCGATAGAAAGTATGCTTAAGGCGGGTGAGTGGCTTGGTCCAAGAATGTGTGCGGTGTATGTGAGTTAGAAGACAGGATAAGCGTGACAAGTGAAAGAAATTCTAACTTGCCAGTTTTTCAGCGTACTCAGCAACTGCTGCTAAATCTCGTCGATTTGGAATATTTGCCAAATATGCATTTCGTTAAAAATGAATTTTTGAATGTATAGAATAGTCTATTAATTGTCTCAGGTAGAAGAAATAAATGAAAATAGTCATTTGAAATTTCCCTATCGTAGCCTTTTATACTTATTTTATTCTGAGTCAGTAGTCTTTCTCCACTACAGAAACGTAAATAAAGTTTCGTGGTGACTAGGAGCTTTCAAATTGAAAAATGTTTAAATATACTTTCACAAAAATTAATGACAAATACTTTTATGGTGCTATTTTTTAAGCCCATTTTACTTTGTAATTACTTCACCATCTTCGATTTCGAAAATTCAAAGAATTGTGCAAATCAAGTTGTACCCCGCCAAGTTTTTGAATTTTTAATGTGAAAATGTAGCCACAACATTTTTTTAGTAGGTACGAACTTCACTGAAAATTAACATTCTTGTTAACACTGTAAAAAAGTATTATTTCAGAGCTAATTCCGGGCATTGAAATACGACTAAAAAAACTAAGGATCAAAATTCAAAAACTGAGCACATTTTGAAAATTTTTGAGACCACTTTTTTCAAAATTTGAAAATTCTATGTACAATTATCAGTAGTACTCCAAGAGACAAACAATTTATCACTGTGAAATTTTTCGATAAAATCAAAATTATCAGAGTTATAGCATTTTCAAAAGCCCAAAAAATAATGAAAAATTAAAGATTCCATTTTGCGGTCAAACTATGCAAGATACAAAAAAAATGAGCATACAAAAATCATGCACATAAAAAAGATCTACAAATATGTTATGAACCACTTTTTGATGGGACGCGTATTTTTTGTTTTATTCGTCAAAAATAACATTTAAAATTTTCATTTCGGGTCTTGTCGACTTTTTTAGTGTATGTATGTGTTCAAAAAACCCACACATGCTCACAAAAATGTTTAAACTACAAGTTATGAAGATTTGTTCATGAAATACCGAAACAAAAAATTTGAAAATTCGCTGTATTGCCAATTTCGATTCCTGGGTCTTCGGGATTTTTTCTTCTGAAGAATTTTCATCACTGATAAGCTTTCATGTACCTCAAATAATTCTCCTCCATCACCCATCACTAAGTGATTTCAGAAAAAATATAGCCTGGTCGGCTCCCGACAAGGTCTTGGCCATGCAACCTAACCACCAATCGCTTACTTTGAATATTTTTTAACCAAATAGGTGCAGTTTCTATAATATAATTACATTTTTAAACAAATAGTCAAATCTTTAAGCAAATTAGATAAATTTTAAACGAAAAATATAATAGTAGAGTTTTTAACCACAAAGAATGGACTTTTATCCAAAAAGGATTGGATTTTCTTATTGGGTTCTATTAATTCAGTTCGCATTCAAGTGAAAAACGAGAAAAAGGGGAAAAGGGAAAGTTAATGAAAAACAGAGTAAAAGAAGAATTCCTTAAAAAGGGGAAAGAGGGCAGTAGGGGAAAGAAGGTAAAGTCCGAAATATAAAAGTGATTTTCAAATTTATTAAGTTATTATTCAAGTATACCATTGTAGGGCTATCTTTTCAAAAATTTGCAAACTTTGTTAAAATTTATCACCAGAAAACGTACTCCTTCTGTTACTGACCATAGTTTATGGACGAACTCTCACTAGTTCAGTTTTTTACGAAGGATCTCTCTTTCTTGTTGCAGAATTAAGTTTACAGTTCGAATGCTTACCTAATGGTTCCTCCTACAAGTCTTCCTTCTTCTGGAAGTGGTGGATGTGGACTTGAAAACCTTAGCTTTATTCGGCTAATTTCCAGAGAGAATCAGCGGCGGATATTCGAACTTCGAAGGTACACTTTTCCTGTGAATAAACGATTAGAAATGAGAACAAAAACGGGAAATCGTCTGCCCATGCCAACCCTAGAACAAATTGTACTATCAACATCTAATGGTGACGTTTTTGCAATATTGGAGAGTCATAATGTTCTTGTGGGATTCTATGTACGTATTGGCAAAAGTGCAAAACGTGTGAAAATAAACATGGAAATCTTTACTGTTACCGCATTGACAAGAGAAGAAATAGATGAAATTCCTGTAGGCAAGCGCCGCTTAATCAACTTGAATTATCAAGTAAAGCATATAATCCCTGATGTAAACTACAATCCTCTGCATCATTAATATGAAATGAGATATAAAACAAAAATATAATGTTTGCGAACCTAAATCGGATCACAATATTTCAAGAAACTAGTCATGACATTGAAATTTCATTGTATTGTGGTACTCAAGGCTTCAATATTTTGTCAGTGTCACGCGCTTTGTGTTTGGATATGTATTCCTCGCATTTGGCTTGTTTCTACGATTGTTTTTTAAATTTTATGCCGACTGGGCAAACATTTGACAAAATTTTTCTTTTACATCCCACATTTTCTGTGAAGTTTCATGTTCTATTTTCTACGTAACTATAGGTAAAAATTAAATATCTGAAAGCCCCCTTGGTTTGAAGACACCATTCTCATCATGATACCCACGCTTCATATTCCGTTTCCGACAGCAGTGATCGTCGATTGAAACTTCACGAAGACGCGCTTAGAAATTCTTGAATTTAAAGGAAAAAAATTCTCAAGTGATATATCTTCTCTAAAAAGTCAGAAAAAAGGTTATAAATAGGTTTTGCGACATATTTTACTTTTATTGATAGGAAAACATTGATTTATTGTTGAACATGTCTCGAGTAATTTTTTTTAGTTAAATTATGCTTTCAAGAATTATTATATTGTACGCTTCTATTCTACAACATTCATATTCATGAAATAAACCGTCACTAATATGACGGACACCATACCTTATTGTACCAGGCATGCTGATCGAAATCCGAGACAAGCGAATTAATTACATATCAAATAATGACGTTGTTAAAAAACGGATATAAGTAGTCATATGTAACCTGATAATGTGAGCTTTTCACAAAAAATACAGATATCAAAATCACGTTTCAAATATAATTTAAAGGACATTTCGTTCAAAAGCTGACACCACACCCCACTTATTCCTATTTTCTTGCAATTCTTTGGCCTGAATTTTCTCCTGACTAGCAACATTTGTGTAATCAAAAAAATTTTTCGGGTAGTTCACCTTCCCACAAATTTTCCGACAAATGTGAGAAAATCACGTTTCTAATCTTTAATACTGAGGAAATTTTCCTAATTCCATACATTTTGTCCCCCTCCTTGAAAACAAGCATGTGAAGCAGATAGAGGATGTTTGGTGTACTTGACAATTTTAGATTATAGGTGAAAGGAAGAAATAGCGTACTTAGAGAAAAATATAACTAACGGAATCACGGACAGATCAATGAAAGTAAATTACGCACAAGGGGAAGTGATAGTGTGCCAAATATACTCTGACCCTCAACCTCAATTAGATTCTGCACAAAATACAAAACAATATAATTTGCAATTATTGTAAAAAATAAGGTCATTTCATCAAGGATTGTAGAAAAAGAGAATATAAAAATAAATTACGCGAACAGCAAAATTCTGAGCAATTACAAAGGAACTCGGGAAACGGACGAGACCTCTTCAGGCTAGCTGCGATAGGGCAGGTATCGACATCCAAAAATAAATAAAAGGACCTGACCCAAATAAAACCGAACCCCTAGAAACCGTCAATATTAAATTTAATTTTAGTGAAGGAAATATTATACCATCCATAATAATTAATAATCCTGGATTAAAAAATCCCGTCCACATGATGATCGATACAGGTGCAGGTTTGCATCTTTTGAAGGAAAGTATGGTTGAACCTTCAACACCAATAAACAGACAAAAAATATTGCGGTTAACCAGAATTAATGAAAACCCTGTTCACACTCTAGGTCAAATTAAAGTAAATTTTTTTGGATATTTAACAACTTTTAATATCATACCAAAAGAAGTTCCAGCAGATGATGATAGCGTACTAGGTTCAGAATTTTTCATTAATAACAATGTTAATATTAATTATGCAATAAGATGTATAGAGGTAAATGATAAAAGATACCCTTTTTCATCCGAAAACAAAATAATTTTACCAGAAAGATCTATTTCAGATATTTATTTAATTTAAAAAAATCCAGAAATAAAAACAGGATATATTCCACAAATATCGGTAAAGCCCGGAATATTTTTAGGGAACGCAGCAATAACTAACGATGAGGGTAAATCATTTGTAAAAATAGCAAATACTCAATCAGAAATAGTAGAAATTCAACAACCAGAAGTAATTCTAGAAGAATTTGAAGAACTAACAGAACAACCATTTAATTTAGAAAATTCAAATACTTTTACACCAATAGAAGATACATTTTACGATTATAAAAATTCAGAAGATTTTCCGTTTCAAACAGAAAGAATTTATAATACTTCTTGCAAAGAAAGAAGAGAGGAAATTATAGATCTACTTCGTCTACAACATTTAAATGCGGAAGAATTAACACAAGTAGACAATTTAATAGCAAACAATGCAGATATATTTCATATTCCCGGAGAACGATTGACCGCTACCAATGTTCTCCAACACAAGATACCAACGACCGATGATCACCCGGTATTTACGCGCCAATATCGATTTCCGACCGCTGATAAAGAAGAACTACCGAAAGAAACAAATGACCTACTTCAAAACGAAATCATTAAACCTTCGCAATCCCTATATAACACTCCTGTATGGATTGTCCCCAAGAAAGAAAATTCCCAAGGAAATAAAAGATGGAGAATGGTCCTCGATTTTCGCAAAGTCAACGAAAAAAACTATTACTGACTCATATCCTCTGCCAAATATTCATGAAATTTTAGACCAACTAGGGAATGCACAATACTTTTCAGTTTTCGATTTAGCATCAGGTTTTCATCAAATTAAAATGAGTGAAGAAGATTCCCATGAAACAGCTTTTTCAACTCCTTATGGCCATTATGAATTTAACCGAATGCCATTTGGACTAAAAAATGCTACAGCTTGTTTTCAACGTCTAATGAGCATTACCCTGTCAGGTTTAATTGGAACTAAATTATTTGTATACCTTGACGACAATGTTATTTATGCAGGATCTTTAGAAGAACATCAAAGGAAATTTAATACACTAATCAATCAATTACGTTAAGCAAATTTAACATTACAGACGGACAAATGCGAATTTTTACGACCCGGAGTAATTTATTTAGGACTTATTATCGATAAAAATAGTGTACGCCCGGATACAAAGAAAACTATAGCAGTAAAAAACTTTTCAGTCCTCAAAAATGATAAGAATATAAAACAATTTTTATGTTTAGTCGGTTATTATCGACGATTTATAGAAGGATTTTCGAAGAAAGCAGCACGTTGGAACCAGTTTTTAAAGAAAGACATACCCTTTAAATGGACCGAAAAACAAAAAAAACGATTTGACATTTTAAAACAGGAACTATGCGAGGAACCCTGGTTAGAAAGGGCCGATTTTGACAAACCATTTATCCTCACTATTGACGCTTAAGGTTTTGCAATAGGTGGAATTTTATCTCAAGGCGAAATCGGGAAGGACAAACCAATAACATATGTATCCAGAGCACTAAATGTTCACGGGGTTAAATATGATACATATGATAAGGAAGATTTGACAATTGTCTTGTGCGTAACCCATTTTCGACACTTTTTGTATGGTAGAAAAGTTAAAATAGTCACTGATCATAAACCATTAATTTGGTTCCTAAATTCAAGCGACCCATGTTCACGCGTAACTAGATGGAAATTAAAATTATCTGGATACGATTATGAAATAGTTTACAAAGCAGGTAAAACAAACGTAAATGCTGACGCTTTATTGAGAAACCCAGTAATTCCTACAAAAAATGAAACCGTAAGTGAAGTAAAACTTGTAAGGAAAATTTCCTCAGTCGAAAAATGCTTAACTCAAGGAGAAGAAGACGAGGATGAAGAAGGTGAAGAAGATGAAGATAATGAAAATGAAGAGAAAAATTCTGATAAGAAGGAACTCGAGAAAATATAAATCTAACGTGCTATGAAGAAATCGATTATGACGCTCTTGAAGGAAGAAACTCAACAAACCAAACTTCAGATGGATCCCACTTAGGCGGAATGCCACCGTCTTGCAGGCTGAGGTTCTGGCCGTCATCCGCTATGCTAAGGCATTAAGAGAAGACGATGCTGCAGGTAGGCAGATAAAAATTTGCTCGGAAAGCCAAGCGACATTAACTGCAGTTGGGAAACCAGCCATAACATCAGAGCTGGTTTAGAAACGCGAAAAGGCATCAAACCAACTTACCGAAAAGAACAACGTGGCTCTGATATGGGTTCCTGGTCACAGATGGATTAAAGGAAACGAAAATGCGGATCTAGTTGGTAAAAATCGGCGCAGAAAATGGATATATATATATAACCGAATACTAGCATGAAGAACATGGATCTTAATATTAACAGTATGCAGAATACATAGAGGGAATAAGGAAAGAATAGGAGGCTGCTTTTAGTTGCCTTACCTTTTTCTTTCTCGTGTATGTTATTGATATATATATATATATATACACATTGGTTTCTAATAAGCTGGTAATGAGGTACGACTATCCCAGAAGAATTAGTTTTATATTCTTTTATTCAATTGTTAAGGCATGAAGGATTGCGCTTTACACAAGTTTCACGCGTTTGACATAAAAATATCTTCTGATTAGAAATTTCGGACCAACTGGAGAATCATCGATTTCTTCTGTGGTCAGTGGGATAACAGAGCCACTTCCCATGTTTATTTTTGCCCGCCTTGTCTTATTTTCACAACTAAAACACTAAAACTGTCGCCTGGGTTAAATCTCAGGACTCGTTTTAGGCTCTCTTGAAACTTTTCTATTTTAATTCGTACATTAGAAGAAAACTTCAGAATACTTTACAACGTACTAAAAATCATTTTATTTAAAAATAAAATATAATGTACTCATTTGTTTCCACGAGAGTACGATTTGGCGACTGCGCGGGTTGAAAATTCTAAAATGTATATTTTTGGGCCACCCTATTGTACATTGACGTTTTGGAAAAGCATGCTGTCATGAAGCCACACCGGGAACATGATGAAAGCTGGCGTTTATTTATTGGACCTAAGGTTTATATTTGGTAATTTATCGTTATTTCTAGATCCACTGAAATTCAATAAAGTCTCTTCTCCTCAGTTATAAGATTCATTAACTAATTCAACTCCAGAATTATCCAGTCTAGTATTTGCGACTTTCCTGTAGGTGAGGTTATGTTGTCCATTGTTTTGATTGGTAAGAATAGCAAATAACTTTGACCAATGTTCAACAGAATATACAAAGTTCGACGGAAATAAATTATAATGTTTAATTTCCCAACGAGAACTTCCTGCTAAGCGATGTTCTCATGATGAGTTATTCTATATCAATCACTCGACGATTAAAGCCTCACTTCACAATTCTCAAACCAATTTTTACCAAAGCATGGAAATTAGTCCAAGAATTGGCTTTTAAACATTTTGGCACTAGCAGTTTAAAAACTCAGAGAAAGAATAAGGAAACAGTAAGAGGATGGTTTTATTTGACTTTCCTTCATCTTCTTCTTGTATGTTGTTGTTGGTTTCTAATAAGCCGGTGATGACGTACGACTTAACCAAAAGAATTAGGTTTATATTTTTTTGATGAATTAATAATGCATGAAGGATTGCAATTTACATGTGTTGTATGCGTTTTATTAGAAAATGCCTTCTGATTGAAAAGTTGAGACCGACTGGAGAATCGACGATTTCTTCTGTGGTCACTGGGGTAACAGTGCCACTTTTCATGTTTATTTTCACCCGTCTTGTCTGGTCTTCACCAGCAACATAGATGTATATTCCATCAAAAGAATTTTTACCCTCCAATATTGCAAAGACGTCACCGATGGGCTAAGATATAATAATTTGTTCTTGGGTTGGCAAAGGCTCGTATGTATTACGACCTACTCTCAGTTTAAGTGGAGTATCGGCAGGAAAAGTGAATTTTCGAAGTTCGAATACACGCCTCGAAGCCGTTTTGCGAATCAGCCGAATAAATGGAAATTGATCAAGTTTATTTCCAAATCCGTTACTGGAAGAAAGCCTGTTGGGTGGATTCATGCACCTGGTAGGATGAGGAGGCCTTGAAGAACAAGACTTGTTAGAAGAACAATGACCCAGAGGAGGAGACTTAGACCTGGACCTGACAGGAGGAGAAGACCTGCCAGGAGAATCAGAAGTGCCGGTAGAAGGAACAGAAGAAATAGGGTGACTATTAGGAGAAGATTCGGACTGTAAACTTAACTCTGCAACAAGAAGCAAAGAATTACATTCTTTAAAAGTAAGTAAGGCAAGACAAAATGCGCATTCCGGAAAATTTGTCGGAGTTTTGAAATCACTTATTCAATTAAAGCAATTTGCAATATTCAATGAGGTGGAAGTTTGAACCTAAATTTCTAACCCTAGTGAAAGTCAGCTGCCGTATATTCTTAGGAAAAAGAGTTAATCACAAAACTAATTATGAAGTTAACAATCCCCAGTGGGTACAGAAGTCCTAAAGTTGTCCTATAGACCTCTTTTGGCAGACGTCCTGGGGACATTTTGAAGACATTAAACGCTTCAAAGGATGTCTTAAGTTCATTAAATCATATTCCATAGAGGTACATTCGTCTTTAGGAACCCCCGATGCCTATTGGGTCACCATAGTGAAAACATTTTCTATGCAAACATTTTCAACTTTAAGATCTTTTGAGATTATAATTTCCTTCCATTGCCTGAATTGTATAATTTTTCTTTGTAAAAAACAGATCTATTTATAATTTCAAATAAGCTAGGTCCCTATGGAATATTTTTGAAATTTAAAACATATTATATATAATATATATTATATATATATATATATAACACTAAACAATACACAACTGCACGTAGGACAAACCTGAGTTCTCACGCACGCATTTTTCAAGTACTTGCAAATATTTAGGCTGTCATTTAAATCATAAATTATTAAATTTTTGAGTTATCGGGTTGCTAGTGTGTATTTCAAATTTGGCATCATTTAAAAATTACATCTTTGAGATCAAAATTTTCGTTTATGAAAAGCAGAAGAAAATAGTTTTTTTTAAATGTTTGGAATTGTGATTGAATGAAAAAGACATGTCTACTTGTGTTTAATAAATATTATTAATAATGGTATTTTTATTTGTCAGTTATTGAACTCCTATGAAATCAAAAAGCTTCAGGTTAGCCCTGAAGAAGTGAACTGCAATGTTCACGAAAATTCGGCAAGAATCGTAGTTTTGCACACGATTGAAATCCGAAACACCTCTTTTCAAGTTATTCTATGAAATCTATTGGAATTCCCTAAAATCCTGTGAAATCTGTTACAATACTGCTTGCATTGTAAAAAAACAACTGAAACTACATATTAGTTGAAGTTGTCACATTTAAGTTGTAAACTCTTTGTATGTGAACTAATAAAATATAACTCCTCCTCAGTTGAATTTATCATTGCTGTAGCTATAATTCAGTGACTGAAAATTAGTAAAATATACTGATTCAATGAGTAATTGTTGCTACATGCACACTATTTAACTCGTAATTATATAGATTTTTCTTAAACATTTAACATGTAAATGATCCTGTACAATTGAATTCAATATAAGAAATATTTTATTTGTGCATTTATATTCTCAATGTCATATGTAACTTCATAATTATATGAATAGTTACTTTTCAAATTTTTTAAAATGAAATAATGTAATAATAATTTAAGTCTCACCTATCCTCAAAACCGCGATGAATATTGAGTTTTATTATCATATTAATACTCTTCACATAAATATGAAGTAATATTTGCCATACAGAATATCATCACATAAATAAAATATTTCTTGCATTGAATTAATTTGTGGTGTAGGATCATTTACATTTAAAATGTTTCAGAAGTCTATCATTACGATTTTGGATAGTGTACATGCGTGTATCAGTAATTACTGATTGAATCATTATTTTCGTAATAATTGTCAGTTACTGAATTCTGGCTACAGTAATTAGTGTTATTAAAATTATAATTAGTACATTTTACCAAATCGTGATGATTATCGCGGTTTGTAGGGTAAGTGGAGACTGGTATAATGCATTCCACTATTTCAATCAATTAAATTAAAAAAATAACTCAATTATCAGTTGAAATCCTCAGTATTTATTTTATCAGCTAAATTTTCACTAATTTAGATTTAAAGAGCAAATTAGAAAAAAACTATTTTTTCCAGGCGTTCCTGCTGAAATTTGCCTTTCAATGACTGAAAATTACTCAAGCAACTTCTAAAACATTGTTTAAAAATTTGCGAGAATGATATCTGTCTTTCTGATTTAAAACAGATTTTATTAAAACGTGAGATTTTATAAACTGTGACATCATTTTTATCGAATTGAGTAATTAAATTTCTCTCTTTGAAATTGACTTTTGAAATATAATGTTAAGATTTTATTATTTCATCCTATCTATGTTGTCATGCTTAGTAGAATCTATGTATTAACTTTGGAGTTTCCGTCAACCTGGCTCATATACCGACCTTGCACTGTCTACGCGAGGGGTCTAGGTATGGGTCATGCTCGTTGGAGAAAATTTTTTCAGCCACGTGTCAGACTGTTTTTGTAAACATATTATTGATAGAATCAAAGAACTGAAATTATTAATAGTCATTTGTGTGAAATGTACTATGAAAGAAAAATGCACGCACTGTGAATAAAAGGTATTATATTGAAATGTTTATGTACTACTATGATTAGGCGAACAAGTGCTGTACTTAGGTTATGTATCTAGCCAGTAACACATGTACTGTTAGTCTAGTTTTTAAAGTGATTGGCACTTATGTCAGAGGCGCCTTTTGGATTACTTTCCATGTACTCTACTATGAATACTTTCAAACTACGTTTTGTATTCAATACATACTTTATTATTTCACTAAATTTTTAGAAGTTGTTGATTATAAAGATCCATAAATCCATTATTTAAACAACATATAAGTACCTCGGCAGGAAAAGCTTGCAGCCGATAGTCAATGAGAAAACGACTGATGTATGTATGTATCGTCTAATAAAGCACCAGAATATCCATTAGTTCACTGTTTACCAAATCAATTTTTTGTGTACTTGGAAAAAATTAAGCTAGTATCAGATTACTAACCAGGTGACCTAGTTTGTCTGATATAATTAGCTTCCTGATCCAATTGCGTTTTTTTTTAAACTCTTTCTGAGCTTGTCCGAAATGAGTAGGAATCCAATCTGAATTTGTTCCGTTGTAATCTGAAGTCATTTTCGAACTATGTTCTGGGAAAAAATGGTAAAATTGTGCTATATCAGCTCATGTTTCATATTACCCTGTGTAACATACTGAAGCATCTTCCATATTGCCCCGTATTTCATACTACTTCATTTACCATATGTAAATTGGGTTGTTCCGCGAAATGAGTGAGCAGTCCATCCTCCAGCTGTGGGTCAGCGGGATGTCGGTCTCGGTTCTGCCGATCAAGGGTTCCGTCTTCCTTGTCTTGAGCTCTCATCGGCAGTTTCACCAGCTTGGTGATGGGTCGGATGTAAGAGCTATCTGCTGTGCGTACCGTGGCAACGCGGACTAGGCATAATAATTGTGACATAGAAAATAGGAATACAATCTTAAACACTACTCAAAAGAAGAAGGAAACTGACTGCAATACCGAAACCCGTAAGTTTATTAGGTTTTATAATGATACCTATATTGGTTCGTATATTGGGTTAGGGTAAATCACCCTACTGTAGATAATAATCAGTCAAAAACACTAATTGATGTTAAATAATTAATTAAATATAATTAGTAGTTAGGACACGATACGTCTTAATATATTGAAATTATAATCGATTATTTTACTTATATTTGTGCTTATAATTAAGGATTATCTACTGTAGGATCATTATCTGTTGTAGGGTGGTCTCCCCTAATTCCAGAATAAATCGGCTGGATTTTGTATTTTTCGGAAGGAAACATTTTTTTATTTGATTTTCAAAACCTTGCTTTTTTGCAAGTTGTGAGATTTTAAGGTTTTTCTTGCTTCAGTTTGTCAAGTTTTTTTCACACTTAAGAAGCCGATGAGAAAATAAAGAAAGTATACAAAATGGTAAAGCGGTTTATATATATTTTTTTAAAATTGAAACACGATATTTTCTCAGAACAGTTACCTCTTTTTTCGTTGAAATTTTTAGGGGTGATAGATAATATACAGTCAAATTATCATCAACTTTAAATCCAGGATGTATTTGTATTTCGGGAGAAACGAAATTCTATTTATTCTTACTGTTCTCGCATTTATTGCATTTTACTGTTATTTTTTACTTCAAATGAGTAAAATGTTAATTTATTGGATATAACGATATAATGCGTCAAAAACGGCAAAGCTGGTTACTTTTCCTTCGCTTTTACGTGAAGAAAATTAAACTCAGTTCGCCTCAAATATTTATTACCTATCACTCCTGAAAATTTCAACGAAAAAAATGTAGCTACATAGTTTGAGAAAATGCCGTGTTTTAATTTTTCAAAAAATTCAAATCCAATGTATTATTTGTTGATTTTTTTTCGTTTGTTTTAAGAGAGTTAAAAAGACTTGACAAACTCCAACAAATAAAACCTTAAAATCTCAAAAATTGCAAAAAAGAATTTAAAAAAAAAATTTCTCCAGAAAAACAAAAAATTACCAAATAAAACATTTATAGTGCGTCGAGTACATTAGTACCTATCATTCCTGAAAACTTCTGAAAGGAGGTGATGTTTTAAAAAAAAAATTTCAATTAAAAATAACGACCATTTTGTACTATTTTTTAATTTTTCTTGTGGATTTTGGAAGAGTGCAAGAAACTGGATAAACTAAAAATGGCAAAAGATTGACCTTATCCTTAACATTTTTTAATTTTTATAAAGAATGTATAAATGTCGCTATGATAATTTAAAAAAAGACGTGTCTTCTTATTTTCCACGTAAAAAAAAAACATATTTCGTTGGCAAGCCCATCGTGAACATGTCGTCTGCCGGCCTGCAAGATTTGAAATCGATTCGGTCAATACTGTTTTAAATGTGAAATTTTTATAATGAAATTTTTAGAATGGCCCATTGGATATTATAATAATAATTTCTTTAGAAATAAAAATAAAATTATTGATTTTGTTACCACATGATCCGGAAGTGAAAGTTCAGAATTAATTTTAGGTGATACTTGAGAACATTTTCTATTCTTTTCATGAATTATCATTAATTAGAAAATCCTTATTTTTGTTACAAATGATCAATACTTTGCTTTTTTTCTTCAAACTGTTTCAGAGAACATAATTTTCGAAAAAATGTTAGTACTCTTCTCTAATAGTTTTCTAATTTATATCAATGATAATCAAAAGCCATATCTTAATCATATAAAGATGAATTTATAAATAATTAAATTTTCTTGAATATGAACTAACGTTTTACTAAGAAAACATTTGATATACCATCGTAAAAGTGACCCTCTACCAAAATTCTATAAAAAACCATTGCTTTTTCATAATTTTGCATCGTTTTCGAAATTTTCTAACAATTGAGATTTTTTGTGAGATTTTTTTATATTTTCATAAATATTTCAAAAATCGTGGAAAAAAATCAAAAAACTTTGAGAAGTATTTTTTAGCAAGCTACAATTTATAACATTTCTTTCTTTTCTTATTTATTACGATATTAATCGTTTGTTAACAATTGTTCAGTTTCGTTAGCCTCACATTTTTTTTTTGATAGTCATATAATTAATTTACAATTAACAAATCGCAATTGCTTTTTTTGTGCAGGTGGTAATAATCCTAAACCTTTTATGCGTTGGAGGACTACATATCCGTACTTGTTATTAAATTCATAAAATAAAGCAATTTGTAGCGTCTGTTCCGATGCAGTAAATAAACATTTAATTCCGTCAAGTTATATGACGTCTCGAAATATAAGACATTCACGCGGAGCTTTTGTTGAAATCGAATTCAACACTTGGAAAAACGCCGTACAAACTTTCCGGACACACTAGAGTAGGGCATTGCATCGCTTTTCGATAGAAGCTATAGCAAGTTTGAAAGAAACAAACGTTAGCCAGCTTGTTTCAACAGCAAAGCAAAAGGAAATGGAAGAAGCTCGAATAGCTTTAACCAAGATATTCACTACAGTCATATTTTAGTTAAACAGGGACTGGCTTTAAGAGGAAGTGATAACGACGAGCGGTCTAATCTTTTGGAGGCATTGAACATAAGAGCAGAAGACGTTCCAATACTTAAAACCTGGCTTGGTCGAACAAATAATGTTTTGTTACATCACGACATAATTAATGAAATGATTAACATGATCGCCAATGAAGTAGAGCGTTACCATGTAGAACTAGTCAAGAATTTTTAGAGCACGTTATATATACTTTTACCATTTATACCATAAATTCTCAGCTAATTAATATTGATGTGAGAACAATATAATTAATAATAATAATAATGATATTAATTAACTTGAGCTCTCAGTTTTATATTTTCATACTCTTTTGGATTAGCGCTAATTAAATATGTATATATATATATTAGGCGGTTAGAAAATTTTTTTTCGAAAAATATTATTTTATATGCCATTAAGCCATGCTCCAGATAATGTGACAAAAGAATGTGACACATATCTTAGATATAATTTTCCAATGTACCAATCACCTGTGGAAATATATGTATCATTTTTATTTAAAGATATAGAAAATTTGTGTTGTTGCCAGTAAAACTAATGTAAAATTAAATGTTTACGATACATACCGATGCCATGACCTTGCCCTCAGCATCTTTTACTTCTCGCTTCCAAATCACTACCTCCTGACGAAAATGTTTGTGGCGCACCACTAGTCTACTGTTTTGTGTAAAATCTTTTCGCGGAATTGCCCTTTGCCATTTTTCGAGTAAATTTTTATCTTTGGAAGCAGAAAAAAGGTGAGATTTCTCCAAAGAGGATTCGCAGCCCGAATTGTATTTTGGAACTACGCATCTATTACCTCTATATCCGGCCATATTAATGCATAAAAGCCTTCTTTAAAATAATTAATTTCTTTCACGCGCATTAGGACTCATTTAAACTTATTATTTTCATTAATACTTCATTTTTTATTTGAATTTTTCATATAGCCTAATGTGTCTGTCAGCAAGAAACGCAGCAGCGCTGCCAGCGGATTAGTTCACGACTGGCATCAAACTTTAGCCAGCGCTTTTGCACGCGATCGGATCGGGCTGGTTTTTATTTTGTTGGGTGCATATCACGTTCCTGAATTAAAAACGAGAAGGAAAATGGCATCAAAATTACGAAAAGTATTTAGAAAGTGTAAGTACTAAAATAACATTATTATAATCATTTATGGATTACATAAGTAAGGGATAAAGTTAATTCCAGTAAACAAAATATTGTAGGTTATTATGTGCAACATTGTTATATTTTATGAGTTCAAAACACAAGTTCGAAACTTCCAACGCGTGTTGACATCGTTGACTTGGCAACCGCCAGTGCACATGTGCGCGATCCTTGTACCAATTTTTCAGTCGTGACAAGCATTAAGGAATTCTTGGACGTTGTTCATCCCAATTCCCACTTACAGGGATACCACTCCTTACTATTCCTGCGTGGACAAAACCGAGTTTTTTAAAATGAGAGAATTGTGTACCATTACAAAATAAAACGTTTTATTAACGTTAAAAACGTTGTTCCGATGATTAAGTTTGCCCTGGTCTATCCGACTTATTTGAAATAAAATAACTTTTGCCGCTACAATTTAAAATAATTTGAAAATAAGTTAAACGATTATATTCCTTAGACCAAATCTATAGATGCCTACTAAAAATTTATAAATTACAAATTTAATCTGTACTTACACAGAACAAGTATTGAGGTGAATCACACTATAGCATATATGCACTTCTCGACAATGTTTATTTAGATAGCTTTGCTGCGTAAATGTGACACCACAAGCACTACACTTTTTTACACTTACAGATCGCTCACCCGACTCCATATAAACATTTATAAATAAATCAACAACGAAATGCTGTATAATTGCGCGCAATGTTATTTGTTATTAGTTGTGCTGTACAGTGTACTATAAGGTGAACATTAAGATTTCGAACCGCTTGAACACTCCCGGGCTCATTGGCTGAGCGCGCATAGTGGTTTCAGTGGTGGGGGGCACGGCACGGGCTGCAGTGATCCGCTCGTAAAAATTTTACCTTCCAACTCAAATGAAAGAAAGTATCAGTATCTAAAAAGAAAAAAGAATTTTGTTTCGGGTTTCAAACCACAAAGAAATAAATTCAAAATATCGATATCCCCCCCAAAGATGTGACATCCTTTATGGAATCTCCCTATGAGATCAAAAACATAACCTCTTAGTGTACACAAAATGACATATTTTTATATCTTATATACGTAAGAAAATTTTACAAATGAACAAATAAATTAATGCAGCGTATAATGTATTATAATACATATAAATCTTTTTAATTAAAAAAAATGATCCTCGTTTACAAAAATAAAAATAAATGAATAAACATATAGTGAGCACGCGGGTACACAGCGGACACTGTTATATAACTGTAATGCAACAGTTCTAGAACCCAAAATAACAGGTTCTGTAACAGGATTAGAACATAGTTAGACCATGGTCTAAGTAATATCGTCCCCAAATGGACATAGCAGTTCTGTAACGCTGTTACAGAACCATGTTCTGTCAGAAATCTTTAACAATTCTGGAACAGCATTATATGTAACAAAAATATTTTTAGAACAATTTAGGAACAGGTTTACAGAGTAACAATGGTCTATAATAGTACCGTAACACATATGTAACAGTGTGACGATGTAAATTTGTCCTGTGATTGTTCTGTAATAATTCTGGAACAGCGTTATATGTCAACAAATATTCTTAGAACAATTAAGGAACAGGTTTACAAAGTAACATTGTTCTGTAATAGTGCCGTAACAAATATGTAACAGTGTTACGATGGAAATTTGTTCTGTAATCGATTCATAACAATTCCATGACGGTGTTACAACGTTTTTGCATTTATTGTAACGATTCCGTAACAGTGTTACAACGATATGTGACAAAAAAATGTTTTTTGTATTATTGCTTGCACTTAGTTTATATTTTAGCACTCGAGGCCTGACATAGTTCTTCTTGACTTCGAGAAACGAACCATGTTCGTTATCGAATTTTCGGCACCAGCTGTCACAAACATCATAGTCAAGGAGAATGAAAAGAAAGAGAGGCATAAAGACCATATAAGGGAGTTGCGAGGGTTATGCCTGGAATATTCTATTAAGCTAATCGTCTTGATCATCGGCGCTCTTGGAGGTTCTAAGGTTTCACTGGTTAATAGCCTGGAAAGCATCCCTGCATGTCAAGAAAATGCTGAGACACTTGCGGGGAAAATGCAGAAGGCGGACGTCCTTGGGTCGCTCCCTGTCCTCAGGGTGCATGAGACTTTTGCCGTATCATCGCATTGAATTCGTCGCAGACTGCAACCGCCTATCTCACGGTCGTGAGACGTGGTTACAGCTGAAGTTTTACCGCGATTTCGCTGGGAGCGGGTGCAATTTTTTAGATTAGCACCTGCTCTTAGCGAAATCCTGCGGTTGTCCTTATGAAAAACTTTAAACTATATATATATGTATATAATTAAAAACCAAAGGTTAAAAACCACCGCAGGGTCCCACTGGGAGCAACTGCCATAAAAAAAATTACTTCGGCTCCCAGTAGGACCGCGGTAAATCCCATTTATGGCCATGTCTCACAACCGTGAGATGGGTCGTCACAGGACACGACGAAATCACAACGATAGGCCGGCGAAACCCTCGTGTGGTCAAGGTCAATCTTGAAGTAACTTTCAACAAGGAATCCAGTGGTGACCTGAAATTAGACCTTGAGCATGACCTTCAAGGTTATTTCAAGGTCAACTTTGTTTTTTGAAGTGGGAACCCCTATTTTCGACAACGGCAAGCGAAAGAGCGGGAAATTTTAGTCCAAACATGTACTCAGGTCGTAATTCAAGGGTGACCTTGAACTTCAGCTGAAGGTTATCAGGCTCGACCCAGGTATGGGGCCATCATGTCTTCAGAAAACTCAACGCTGTGATCGATATCATCTTCATTCAACTTATGAACTAGTTTCACTTTAAATGGATAGAATTTCGCTGTTTTTAGTACGTTGTGTACAGACGATAGACTTATGTCATGGTTTTAAGCAGCTCTACGGATGGAATTATGCGGATTTTTAGTAAATGATAACAAAACATCTAGTGACTGCTCCTTATTTGTTGCTGACCTTGGTCTGCCTGATCTAGGTAGATCTCTGAGAATGCCGAGTTTATTGAACCTACTAACTGTATTTTGAACGGTCGAGAATGCAACTGGAGTTCTACCAACCCTAAATGTTTAATTGAAAATATTCATTACTGTTCTGAGAGATCTTTCCACTTGACCCCAACCTCTCATCATAAGAAGTGTTATTCTTTCACTTTCAGTGAGGCGTTGCATTTTGACTTTACGGACTAACCCTTACTCAAATTTCCATCAGAATGAAGATGTTGAATCTTATAACGCAGATGAACGTTTTAAAATAATGGAAATTGTAATCTGGTATTTTTACGAAAAAGCTCTACCTCATTTTTACATGTAAACTACTGCACTCATGATTGATAGAAATTTTTGTATGATAAAAAATTTGGAATTTGTTGCTTATTGAAGTATCAATTTGTAACGAAGCTTAAGTTTGTAACTATGCAGTTCTTTAATTTTTATTTATTCATTCATTATTTTATCAAATTTTTGGTGAAGAAATTTAAAACTATACTTTGTTCGAACACAGGACATTTTGCAATTGGGTCTATACCAAGAATGTAGATACAATATACATTTATCACAGTTTATCAGGATCGAAAATTACCATATTTGAGCTTGTAATAGTTCACAGTATCTAATATTTTACGAATTTTACGATTATCTGTTACTTCAACATGAACGCGCAAGCACAGCACATTTTTCCATTGGATCTATACTAAGTAGGAATGTATGTGGATATAGTATGAATTTTCTACCACTTATCTGTATCAGAAATAACTATTTTTAAGCTTGTAATAGACAAAAATATATCATGTTTCGTGAATTTTACGATGATCTGTCACAACATAAATGCGCGAACACAAGACATTTTTTCATTGGGTCCATACCAAGAATGTGGATACAATATGAATTTATCACAGTTTATCCGGATCAGAAATAACCATTTTTGAGCTTATAGTAGTTGACAATATCTAATATTTTACGAATTTTACGATTAGCTGTCACTTTAACATGAACGTGCAAACACAGCACATTTTTCCATTGGATCTATACTAAGTGAGAACATATGTGGGTACAATATGAGTTTTCTACCGCTTATCTGGAGCAGAAATAACTATTTGTGAGCTTATAATAGACAAAAGTATCTAATATTTCGTAAATTTTACTATTATCTGTCACTTTAACATGAATGCGCGAAGACAGGACATTTCTACATTGCGTCTGTACTAAGCAGGTATATATTTGGAACCAATATGCATTTTTGACGGCTTATCCGGGTCAGAAGTAACCATTTTTGAGCTTTTGTTATTTTGGCACCTACCAGAAACTTTTTAGCCTTACCCAAAAACGATAGCAAAATATTTAATTTATGCGATACGTCCTAATGCTTAGCTTACCAGAACTACAGAGTAACGCAGATATATTCTATTTACGTAACACTGTAACAAAATTGTTACATGACATTTATGTAACATTTTTACATCGCCGTTAGTAATGTACATTATACACAACTTGCATATGGGGCATAATTTCTCAAGTGTACCCACCTCCAAAATGAAAGTTGTCCGATCGGGCTAAAAATTGGCCTAACGATTCGTTAATTTTTCTTTGAGCTAGAGTTGCAGCCGTTTTTGAAAATGCAGTTTTGAGAAAAACGCTTTTAAAGTGTTGACAACTAATTTTTGGTTATAAAATTCAATTTTTCATAAAAGTTATTCTGCGATAGTTGTTCTTTGATAGTATCCTGTCGAATTAGACAAAAAAAATCGATTTTTTGAAAGGGAGAATCTAGACTAGCCCCTTAAGAGAGATCACAGAAAAAAGTTTGAGAGTAGGAAAGAAAGTTTTCTGCGTATTTGTTGACCTAAAAAAAGAATTTGACAAGGTGGATAGAACTAAACTTTCGGAAGTCCTGAAAGAGTACGGAGTCAATGGATGGCTCCTACAAGCAATAAGAACAATACATACTCGTAGCAAAGCGAGTGTAAAAGTTAATAGAAAATTGAGTGACTGGTTCGATATTATGCAAGGTGTTAGACAAGGATGCGTTATGACCTCATGGCTATTTATTATATTCATGGACAAGTGTCTAAGAATGGCCCTCAGAGCCGTGGAAGATTGTTTCTCGTTTCTCCAGAAAATTATTTGACTCGCAATCGGGAAAATCTAACATCAGAAATTAATTAAGTACCCTGGTCGACAAAATAACATCAATACTCTAAATTATATTCGGATTCGGTGAACTTATTCAGATTAGAATCAATCACTAAAAATGCAGAGGTTACAAAGAGGCAGACCCGTGTCATCCTGTGGACATAGAAGAAAAGAGAAACTTTCTGCTGTGGCCTTGGCGGCGTAATTGGTTAACGCTCCACTCGTGAGTAGTGACGTTCTCGGTTCGAATCCGAGCCATGGCAGATTTTTACTCGATTCTCCAGAAAATTATTTGACCAGTAATCGGCAAAATCTAATATAAGAAATTAACTACTATCTCTATGTCCATGGAATAAATTACCGCCAGATATAAGAAATGTACTCTATCAACACCATTTAAAAATTAGTATCTTTCGACATAGGTGACTAAGGTGCACCGAAGGCAAACCGAAGGGTTTAGCGTTGCACCTGCACATGAGTTAGGTTAGGCATTGCCGCCTTTCGCACGAGTGCCAAAGTCTATTTTTCGTAGAAAGTCTCTTTTGCGCGCGACATACATGCATCAAGAGGAATATTTTCTAACACTGTTCGGAAAAACATCCTTTCGCTATCTGTAAATGGTTCACGAAAGAAGCTTTTCTATGAAGATGTCACAAAAAGTAGTTTTTGATCGAGAAGCGCAGGTGCGGCAGTTTAGAAAAAATTACCTTGCTTGAAGCATGCAAATGCAGCAGTTATAAAGCAGTATACTTCGATATAAGAGACCAAACAGGCGTTTTACCCACTGTATCTTCGCAAGAGGTGTGATCAAATCGCCCGTGCGGCCTCGAATATCAAACTCTATTTTTCTTTACACATATATGCAAAACCCTCGTTTGCCCACCGTTGACAGACATCGAAAATGTCCGATTTCGCACTGTGCGCAAAGGCGTTGGGCAAATTTCCCAACGTCGGTGATCAAAATGCTTTCATTGGTGAGCAAAATGCTCTCGTAAGTTATCAAAACATTTTTGCTCACTGCTTTTACTACAAGTGCCATCTAGCGTCGTAAACAGTTACTATGTGAACATACTGCTGGGTGAGGTTGGATTAGGATTATCTCATTAGTCGCTTCGTCGTTTTTTGCAGTTGTTGGCCTTTAATACATGAAGAGTTGACTAAAAGTGTAGATATGGTGCACTTGACAAAAAAATATCAAAATAGATTTAGTTGAAGAAGACGAAGTCGAAAGCTTTGATGAACTACAGAAAAACATTCAAAAACAAAGAAATGTTTGTAGCAAGTTATGCTTTCTTTTATTATCAGGAAAGGACAAAGTTTTCGGAGCTAATTTTTACATTGCGAGACGTTTTTTAAGGATTCATAGATCTTAGGTTTTTCGTAGTAGTTTATAAAGAAAAATACTATTCGATACACAAGGCCTCACTGGCGATTTGATCCCTGCTCGTTTGAAGGCGTCGCATGATCCCGAGGCGGAGCCGAATGCGTGGCTTCGCTCGCCTTCGCATCGCCTCGAGATCATGCGGCGCCTTCACACTCGCCATGACCAAAACGCCCGTTTGGCCCCGAGTATCGAAATAGGCTATTTCTACACACATAAACACTGAAAAAATGTTGCTCGGCAAAGTTAGAGACTTTGCCCATCGCCTCTGCGCACAGTGCGAAATCGGCCATTTCTACGTCTGTAAACCAGGCCTGCCCAGATAGGGGAAAAAGACTCAATCACCACCTGTTCGAGTTCCACCACCACTTGCCTCTTCTCGGGTCTAGAGGCTTGGGGGGGGGGTCGCTCTCGTGAAGTTGAATGAGTAGAAGTAGGTGGTGGTGTTAAAATCCCATCTGGCAAATGAGTCTTTTTCCGCTATCTGGGCAGGCCTGCTGTAAACGGTGGAAACTCGAGGGTTTCGCATGTATTTGTAAAGAAAAATCTTTGTGTGACTGCTTTATTGCACGGTTTTAGAATTGGCCATATCCCACACGCAGTACATGCCTCGAAAACTGAACATTCCGTACATGTGTTACAAAAAACCTTTTTTTAAACTACTCTTGAAATCAATCACTAGAAAACTCCTAATCTTCAATTTTTCAACACATTTATCCCAGTTTATATGTATTTAATGCTTATTTCAATTGAGGATAGGTTTATCAAAAGTGCACATCTCCACTTTCAAAAATTTTTCAGGAGAGCCAAAAAACGCGATACAGAACCACATCAAGGTGAAATATTTGTCATTTTGACGCTTTGTTTACATTTTTCTAAGAATCGAACATACCATAGCTAATGTTCGATTTGTATGTTTTACATACCTTTAGGCTCGGGTTTATAACGGAATAATCCAATATGAATCACTTTTGTACACATGTAATGTACACTGGGTACATAAAACGATGTTCCAGATAGATTTTTAACCTAACCGACGCGCGGCATTGATCGGAGTTTGTCAGCTGAATTTTTCTCCACGCATTCGAGCGTGACCGCGCTCAGAGTGGGGGTTTATGGCTTCTTAGAATTATACTCCCCTACAGCCCCGAAAACGGCAATGCTCGGAGTTTGGACTATATATATATATATATTGGGCATTCCTTTTCATATGAGCGCAATGACCAAAATAAATGTTTTTCAATTTTCTGCAAACTGTGATAAATTGTAGTACTATAGAACCTTATTATAGGTGCAAATCCGCAGGTCTCCATATCGCATCGTTACCGCGTCAAAATCGAACTTAATAAAGTTTGTAAATAACAAATTCGCTTCACATGATTTAATAAAATTTAGAAACAGAAATTTGTGAATTTCTATGATTAGCCAGGGGGCTTACATGCCAGGGGAGCATACAAATTAACGCTTTATCACTCATTGTTCAGTAACAAAATAAATTTAGTTTAAACGCACTCAAGATCACACACTTAACCTTATAACTTGAGCTATTGATTACTTTAAAATTCCATAGGAAATTTGAAAAAAAAATCTCAAGAGGTTTATTTGAATTTCAGTCCAAAATATCCAGCTGGGATATAAAAGTGCACTTTCACGGAGATGCCCGATATATAAGTATAAATCACTACTGAACTGTAATCACTTTCTTAAGACTAAATGATTAATTTGCAATTTTACTATAGTATAGATGATTTGTGTTAAAATCCTGGTCTGCTCTGCTTTTTATGTGGTAAATCCATTAAATGAATAAAAAATTAGAATGAGAAATTTTAGATTCAGGATTCACCGTGTAATTAATACGTCTATTAACTGTGTAAAGCATTCTGTTTGAGTGAATTTCATAATCATTAATCAAGGAAAAATTAATACTTTTACACTCTTCAAAATAAAAACAAAAATTAATTGAAAAATGTTGCATTATAAATAAATTTTTAATTTTTAAATTAATTAATTTATTCCATTAGATAAATTTATTTATAAATTTATTATATAAATATAATATATTTATTTATAAATTCATTCGATAAATAAATATTTCTTTCGATAATTAAATAAATAAATAATAATTATTCATTATAAATTTACAGCATAATTAACATGCGTCTATTAACTTTATAAAGCATTCTGATTAACTGAATTTCATAGTTATTAATGAAGGAAAAATGAAGAATTTCCCACTCTAAAAAAAAAG
Source organism: Andricus grossulariae (assembly GCA_011634705.1). Taxonomy (NCBI): domain Eukaryota; kingdom Metazoa; phylum Arthropoda; class Insecta; order Hymenoptera; family Cynipidae; genus Andricus; species Andricus grossulariae. Next base: position 70,929,849 of record JAABKJ010075445.1, on the reverse strand, counting down.
GACTATATAAATTATTCAAGAACATTAGTTTATAAACTCTGATTACAAAATGTTGAATTTCAAGAAATAGTAAAATATTGGATACGACTTTGACTTATTTTGCAAGGTGACAGTTAACAGCAATTAATTTTCCTCACTGAAAAGTAGTTTTACAGAAATGTATAAAATCAATGGAATATTTCTAATATTTTCTCATTCAGGATTGCAGACTGTGCTTTGCATTTACATATCAATTTTTGGGGTTTCGTAGGCTACGCCTGAAACCTGTATCACGACGATCGGGTGTTCCGTCCATTCGTCCCTCGTTTACCACTCCTAGCTCCTACAATACTCGTACGTGTTTGTGCTAGAGGGTTGAAATTGAGTATGGATATTAACCAACCGTAGTGTATTCGAGGACAAATATTTTCATCCGCCTACTTATTATAGATTTTGGGTGTGACAAGGTATAATTTAAATTATTTCTATATATTATTAAATAATTTTCCTGTACCTTATGCATGGATGAATGAAACACATTTAAAGAAATAAGGCACTGACTAGTATTACGGAATTTTCTGTAACATTAGCCCTGCTTGAGCTAGAAAAGGGGTTAGTCTTGCGGAAAATTCCGTAATGGTAGAACGTTCGGAGAAATAAACTAATATCTTTTTTCCACGTTCAAGGAAAAATTTCAATAAGTTTAGTCTTCTAAACTTGTATCTTTCACTGTCGTCCTTGCCCTAAGTTGCAACTTTCCACTGAGCCGTGAACGATAAAATCGAAGGATTGACATTATGTTCCATCCTTGTCCTTGATTTAATCGTCCGTCCGTGAATTGTGAAAACGCGTGCAACCACTTCCGATATCCTTATACTCTCACATGTATTCGTCTTCACTTTCCTAAAAATGAAACGAAATATTTTTTCGATACAATTACCTCATTTTAGGATTTGAAATTTTGCACTTTAAACTCTTGAATTTTTCAGGAGCTATCCATTTGTTGATATTTTTAATTTTAAAAACTTTGATCTTCCAACCCTGGTGGTTTCAATTTAATATAGCAAATCATGCGAAATTCAATACATTATTGAAGCTTTTAATGATCGTTACGAAAAATTTGAGAACTTTGATTATAGATGTAATTCATTTTCAAAAAAATCATTCTGTATATGCCAGTGTACTTTTTTCATTAAATAAGTCAAAAGAGTGCGAAAATGAAAAATATAGTAAAACTGAATTTTCGTGTTTCAATTATATAGGAATCACAAAAAAAATTTAAAATACTAAAGTCTGATTTTTTGTAACAGTGTGACCTGAAAATCGGAAAGAAAATAGAAAATGTTGGAGTCTACTTTGCTAGATAAGTAGATTATACCAATTTATGACATACAGAATGACTTGAAATTGTCTTAGATTGGTCTTTACCCAAGGCAAAATCAAGACCAAATATTTTTACCCGGGTAGTCACCAAATATTTAACCTAGCCAAAGAATTTATAACTCAGGCACGAGTCCATGAGACAAAACGGAATACTTTCCTTATCAGATCATATCTACTTTTCCCGTTTTCCTAATTTGTAACGTGAAGATTTTGAGGCAGTTTACACCGCAGTAAGTTTTACTACTGAAGTAGGTTTTTGTAGAACTTGCTGCGATGAGTATACACCATTGTAAACTTTACGACGATGAGTATAGACTGAGTCTGGTTAAACTTAAGAATGTTACGGAAAGTTACCATTATTACCGAAAATAACAATCATGAAAGGTGAAAGATACAGTAGTGACACAAGGAATAAACAAACAAGAGATAACAAATGTCTCATGATGTTTCAGAAGATCAAGTAGGTCTTTTATTTTTCGAAATCATCTGTAGCGATTGGACACCTGCAATCGGATTTGTCATCCATATCGCTTGGATCTCGCCAGACTCGATTCGTTATGCATGTATCGGCGGCGAACAAACATCTTGAAACAAGCACACGGAAGTCCTGTATATACCTAAGACACATGGTGTAAGAGCGTTTAAGAAACTGATCGACGACAGGATCGGCGGCAGTTGACAACTAACGAGGAAAAATGGGTGGAACGTCCGGCATATGCGTATCTCCAGGAATATTTTTACGTCTCTGGGACACAAATGGAAATGACTTTCTGCTTTATGTATCTAATATGCTAGCGCCAGACTCGATCTCCCGATTTCGATGCATCGAACTCCCTGAATCTGCCTTTCTCCTCTTTCCTATCTCTCTTGACATCGACGAGAAGAGAGAGCACAAGAACAAGATTTATTGTTACCATGCGTCCGAGTGTCGTTAAACGAGTGTCGACCTGAATGGAGTAAATGGACTGTGATTTGTACTTTGGCGTGCTGTGTAATGCGTCGACACTGGATACTTTAGATGGCTCTTCAACGAAGAATGGGTCGTGTTTTGGGCGCATCTTGTGCGTGAAAAGATAATGACCACAGGAGTCTTTGCTTTGACAGACGTGTTTGCGAACTGTTTGCAAAACAGCTGTTCGAAATATACTTTCTTCATGTTTCTGTGGGAAATTCATCAGAGGAACCTTTGAATTTTATTTACAGAGGGAAAGATACAATATTAAAATTGGCAGTTATTCAAGTTTAAGCTAAACCTACCCCAAGATTAAGTTGCCTTATCGAAAAAATCTGAAACCTTAGTCCAGAAAAAGTAATTTTTTCATTCATATAATACACAAACATAGGATTTATTGTTAATCTACAGTAAAAGAGTAGTAGCACAAAAGATATGTGAAAATAAAAGATTATTTTTGAGGTTCATATATCAGTTTCAATGATGACAATTTGTATTACAATATGTCTTCTATATTTTTAGATTAAAAGTAGAGGTGAGTGGCAATTACTTGTAGACATTGCGGGTGTTTTCAATTATAAAAATCCATTAGTAAATAAAAAAATAAAAAAATTGGGGGAAAACTATGTTAGAAGTTGATATTAAGCAGAAAAAATATACCTTGACTTTACTAAGTATTCACAGAAAAATAGGTGATTTTAAAAATATGGATTCCTATTATGTATTATTTTTTCTGAGGGTCTCAATTAGGACATCTGGTGACACGGAATGTTTGAAACTTCATACATAAATGATCATAAATAATTTTCTTATAAGCGGCATTTGGTTAACACTGGGTAGAAAGCAGTAGGTCGAGAAATTTCTATGTAACACGTATTTAATAATAACGATTACAGTTAAATTGTAATTTCTTAGTGAAATTAAAATCCATTTAAGAAACTGCATATCATTTCCTATACGTTGAAAAATTTGAAAAACTTCGTAACATCACATTATGGTTTGTCATCGCTCAGATAACGTGTAAAGTGAGTACGAAATTCATTATTTCATAATATTTTTACATAAATAGAAGATTCTGAACACTTTTCTTGTAATTCCATTAAAAATAACTTTGAACATGCTGTGCAAAATAAAATATGATGATCGACCCACTGTGACCAGACGACTTTAGAAATAAGAATTTATTTTCTCAAGAAAACGTTCAATTTGTATAACTAACTGTACAAAATCCATTTTATTACATTTTCATCACATAGTTAAATGTATAACCTTTAAAATTACGTTATTTAACGTCATGTATTACGTACAATTTAGGCTTAATTACGACATTCAAAATTACCAGACCCATTGATAGCTGAACATTTTCATTGTTTGAAATGAGATGTAACAAATTTCACAGCAATAGTTTTCTGTGTTGTAGTTCTCAAGATATTTCGCGACTATTTTCATAGGTAATGTTAAATTATTTTTTAACCACTAGCAAGATAATTGCATCGTCAATTTTTGAAGTCACTTGATTTTCTTATTTATTTTATATGTAAAGTAATTAAAAACAAGTGTGAATACAGTTTCTTTTTTAATTTTATATGTAACGTTTTCATTCTAGGGCCATGTAATGCTAAACAAACAATCACAAATTTTACTATTCATTCTAAATTGTATATGGATTTCTCTTTAAAAACTTGTTATATTTAACAATGTGTATGTTTTTTCCACTTTATTCTGTGTTGAAAAATTAGAGATGCATTCGGGTGAGACGAGACAAGAAAACATCGATTTCGGGAACCATCCCGACTAACGATAGCGAGAAGTTGTCCCGTATCTCGTGATAGCCATTGTTTAATCGATTTAGATTTTTTATATAATCATTAACAGCCTATGGAGAAGGGGTTTTGCTACTATTCAGCATGTTACCACTATTTTCCTTTATAAAACCCTTCGTTGCCTGGCCTATTAAGGAGTAGTAAAGAATCCTTTTTTCCTCAATGGAGATTCAGGAACAAAAATTTCTTTTTTATTCTTTTCTTATGTCTATTTAAATGTGTGGCTGTGCTCCGATGGATCGAATTAATGTTCCAAGTTTTGAACATTGTTTCACTTTGCATCTGTGATCTTACTTTTAGGAAACCAAAGACTGTTAAATTGTACGATAATAGTTGTTGCAGGTGCAAATTTGAAATAAGGTTCAAAACTTTGAACATTATTTCCAAAAACAAACGTACTTTTGTTCCTTAATTTCTTTTGTAAGAATTTAAAAAGCAAAATTAGATTGTACTGCACGCGGCAAGCACATTTTCATATCATTACTATATATTATTACATTGTTATTATATATTTTTATTTTCATTTTTTTCTTATGTCATTTGCAACGTGCGGCTGTGCTTTGATGTGTCGAAATAATGTTCCAAGTTTTAAACATTATTTCACTTTCCATCTGTGATCTTATTTTTAGGAAACCAAAGACTCCTAAATTGTACGATAATAGCTGGCGCAGGTTCAAATTTGAAATAATGCTCAAAACTTTGAACATTATTTCGAAAAACAAACGTAACTTTGTTTCTTAATTTCTTTTGTAAGAATTTAAAAAGCAAAATTCGATTGTACTGCACACTGCAAACAAATGTTAGTATCATTACTATATATTATTATTTTATGTTTATAATTTGTCTTAATTTTTAAATAATTTTCTATGCATTATAAAAAATACATTTTATGAGTTACACCTATTGAAAAATGTATATAGTTGGACAAATAATCAACGAATAAAAATTGTTTGTAAACACATTTCGGTTCCTTTATTCTTATTCTCCATGGTCCACTACAAACGAATAAAAATAATATAAAATGCAATTTGACGAACATAATTATTTAAATAAATTATTATTATTCATAACTATATTCTCCTATGGTAATGCTAGATAGTTGCGTTTTTTCTTCAATCTTGTGCTTTTCGTCAAATTTTCACGCAGAGCGAGGTTAAATTGCTGCAATTTAACAAACATAAGGGGTTGAACACATTTTTATTGCATATAACTATATTCTCCTGTAGTCATGTTAGATAGTTGCGGCATTTTCGTTAATTTTCTGCTTTTTGTCAACAACATAAATCATTGTTGATCAATCAAGTTTTTTTAAAATAGGCAATAATATTTCGACGTACATTTCCATCATCGACAGGCAAGTTACTACGATTACGAAGATCCTCGTTAAAAAACTCGTCCCAACGTATATTTAAAACAGGATCGTCGGGGGACAGGTCCTCTGCGGCGAGACGGGCCCTATTATGCAAAACTGCAGTTGCCACTATCACAGGAAGCATATGCTCCACTGTGAAACGCATCCCTGTCGCCAAACATGGAAATCTACGCTTCCATATACCAAATGTACATTCGATTTTACTACGCGTTCTAATTTGAGACTCATTGAATAATCTTTCGGCTTCAGTTACAGGCTCATTCAATGGTGTTATAAGGTAATTTTTTAATGCATACCCTCCATCTCCCAATATTATCGTGTCTCTAAACTCACCGGCTTCCAATCGAGCGCATAACCTAGAATTTCGGAAAATTGTGGAAGCATGAGCTGATCCTGGCCAACGTGCCACAATACTTGTAAATTTCATGCCACTATCACAAGTAGCTTGAACGTTTACAGAAAAATATCCCTTTCTATTTCTAAATATTTCGGCATCATTCCCACCAAATGACTGAACTCGAAAGTGCGAGCAATCTAATGCCGAAATAACTTTATGGAAACGTGTTATTGCGTAGAAATCTACTTGTGCTGCAGTAACTTCTGCTTATGTAGAAGGTAATTTTATGTCTTCCCGAGCCAATCCAGCAATAGTAGATGTCACTCGATAGACAATTCTATGAGCGCTAGTTTTACTTACTCCAGAGAAGTCCCCGGCAGCAATAAGGTGTGAACCAGTTGCGTAGTATCGTAGAGCAAGCAGGAGCTATATCCTAGGCGGAATAGCGTGGTTTCTGAAATTTTGATTTATTTGTACATATTACCCAGACAAAATTTCTTGCATACTTTACGTTTCGTAAAGAATAATGTTTAATATTAAAAAACAATGTTCTTAGATTATACATACCTTTCTGTAGCACGTTGCAAATTTTGTTCTATTTGGAGCAATAAAGTTTCAACAGTAAATTTTGTTAACCGAAATCGTGTAAAAAAGTCCAAATCATCCATGGTTTCAAAATAATTAATTGTTCTCTGAATATTCGTGGTCTTCTCTGTACGGGATCATTATTTTCATCATCAGATGAGGATAAAATATCATTATAACATGGCTAATCAATGATTAAATACATTTGTAGCTGATCATGATTATTCTTTAATCGAAGCCTTAATCATGATTAAATTGCAATGCGTTCCACCATGGACATTTTAACTCTGATTAGCTAATCAAATACTCTTTTCGTGGTAACTCTGATATTCTCTTGTAACGGCGATTCTAATTGGCCACTAAAAGAAGAACGTTTAAGTTTCTTGCGCGCGCACGGTACAAGCTGACGACATTGACCAAGTCATGTGACATCCAGCAGAAGTCTTTTTTGTCAAGAAGTGAAATAATTTTGCGTGAATGTAATATATTAAATTTACATTCTCATCATAATGAGAAGATATTGATTTTATGTGAAAAATGACTTTCGTGGATTTCATCAAATGTCGACGGTTCGAGGCCCCTTGAGTCAGAAAAAATATTTTTTACGTCGGTGTCTGTCTGTTGTTGTTATCGCCATCGTCGTCTCTATACCGGATAACTTTTGAAAAACTAATCGGATTGGATTGTGCTTTGGCACACAGTTTCGGGGACCAACAAGAAAGATTGTGTTGGTTAACCAGCTATTTTGGATAGAAATTCAAAAAGAGCATTTTCAAAATTATTTAGACCATTTTTGTCAAAATTCAGAAATTTCATGTTCGGCTATCCGTAGTTCTCAAAAATTAAAATAATTTATACTCACGACTTTTTTTGATGAAAAGAATATTGTCAGAGTTATAGAATTTTCACCCCCACCCCCTCAAAAAACGAAAATTACCATCTCAAGCCAAATAAAGCACGACATGAAAAAAAGTCATGATAAAAAAATGTTACTTTTTGATAGCCCTATAAGATTATCATAACGACTTTTTGAGTTTAAAAAAAAAATCGAAAATTCAAATTTTCTTCGCACAAAAAATGATAAAATTATTGAATTCTCATCATAATGAGAAGGTTTTGGTTTCGGGAAGGGTAAAACTGTGCACGGAGAAACTGTGGACGAGCCCATCTGTGCTCGTCGGTGGCCACTGGTATAACTGTGCACGTTTTTGGCCACAGGCACAACTGTACACCGGCCATCTGTGCACGTCTATATTTCGACGTGCACAGTTGAGAGTCTCCCATTTGTGCACGTGAACTGTTGCAAGGGTACCAATGTAGCACCTCTAGAAGCCATGCTTCAGCAACTCGCCCTTGTAACAACCAGGATTGCCGAAGTGTCAGTGACGTTGTCAGAAGTAGCATCAGGCTCACGAGATCGCAGCCGGTCTACTTCTCGCGGCCGTTTTCGTGATCGCAGTAGAAGTCGGTATCGCCGGAACAATCAAAATGGTGTTTGTTGGTACCACGAAACTTTCGGTAGTGACGCTAAGAAGTGCAACCAACCGTGTGCTTATAAATCGGGAAACGAACCGGGCCGGTGCTGATGGAGGTCAGCGACATTTGCCCTTCGTCTCGCCGCCTCTTCGTTACGGATCGCGACACGAAAACGTAGTATTTGGTCGACACGGGAGCAGACTTCTGCGTTTTTTCACACGCACTGACACACGGACGATGTCCCAAAACATCGTACGAACTTTACGCGGCCAACGATTCAATCATCGTGACGTACGGTTTCGAAACACTCACGCTCAACCTCGGACTTCGCGGCGCTTACTCGTGGCGTTTCGCGGTCGCTGACAAGACAAAACCAATAATCGGAGTCGATTTCTTACACCACTATGGCTTATTGGTCAAAATTCGGAATCAAAAACTTTTAGATAGCCTCACAACACTCTCAGTGCAAGGGAAAGTCTCTGAGTGTGATGCGAGTTTTCTATGTATTCGAGCCATTTCGGGGTCTTCTCCCTATCATCAAATTCTGTAGCAGTATTCAGAAATCACCCGACCGCATGACTCTATCGTCGAACCTAAGCACTCGACGAAACATACATCAACACGACTCCTGGCCCACCCGTTTCTGAGGGACCTCGACGACTGGCTCCAGATAAATTGAAGCTAGCCAAACAGGAGAGTCAAACCATGGAAGAGATGAGAATTGCTTGTACTTCAAATAGTAACTGGTCTTCACCCTTGCATATGGTACCCAAAAAGGAAGGCGAATGGCGACCTTGTGGAGATTATCGGAGACTCAACGTAAGGACTATTCCGGACAGGTACCCTGTACCCCACATCGGAGATTTCGTCCAATCTCTCCACGTAAAGAATATCTTCACAAAAACTGACCTCGTGAGAGGCTACAATCAAATCCCAGTTGGCGAGGAGGACATCCATAAAACAGCCATCACGACACCGTACGGATTATTTGAATTCCCATACATGTCTTTCGGCCTTCGATACGCAGCGGAAAGCTGCCAACGTTTTATGAATGAAGTACTTCGAGATCTCGATTTCGCTTACTGCTATATCGACGATTTTCTCGTGGCGTCGAAGACCGAAGAAGAACACGAACTCTACCTACGTCAAGTACTAGACCGGTTCAAGACCTACGCAGTTCTGATGAACCCGACAAAATGCATCTGGGGAGAACGCATCATCAAGTTCCTTGGCTACAAAGCCTCTATGAATGGTGTTAGACCCCTTTCAGAGAAAGTCGAAATTATTTTGAATTATCCGCAACCAAAAACCGCTAAAGAACTACGTCGGTTCGTAGGTACATTGAATTTTTACCGAATTTGCATACCTAATGCCGCAACTCTACAGGCTCCATTGAACGACATGCTTCGCGGTAACCTGAAAGGTAAAGCATGGGCCACCTGGACTGCGGAAGCTATCAATGTCTTCAAAATGTCCCGGAAGAGTATTTCAGTAGCCGCTCAACTAGCTTTTCCAGCACCAGGAGCTCCTCTTGCCATTTTTTTCGACGCTTCTGATTTCGCCGTCGGCGCAGCACTGCAACAGAGAGTGATACGGATCACAAACCTATCACTTTTGCATTTCAGCAAAAAAGTGACAAGTGTTCTCCAAGACACTTCTGGTATCTGGATTTCATCGGACAATATACCACTGATATAGGACACATATCTGGTAGTGAAAACGTCGTCGCCGATGCTCTTTCCAGAATCGAAGCACTCTCAACCGGAATCGACTTCACGGCTCTTGCAAAATCGCATACACAGAACAAAAGTAAATTATCCTTCTTTCGATAAACGACACCATTTTTAGCCTCATACAACTCATCTTCTGATTTCTCAAGTCGCTTCATAAATTCAACAATTCTTCGGTCCGCAGTCTGAGCTAAAGCCAAATTTCTTTCAAATGAATTGTCTTCTATAGCAAAAACATAACCCACTCTACTCAGTCCATCGAAGTGAAGACATGCACCTCACTTCACGATGTTCAACCGTGTTGTCATAAGATTGAAGCTCCATGATCCACCGCTCAATTCTCGGGTTAAATTCTACTGCCTTTCTCAACAAATCGTAATGCAGTTTTGCTGTGAATGAAAACTTCTCAATTTACTTTCTGAAAAATGACGCAAACCCTAAAAGGGATTGTACGCCATGCACGTTCATTGGAGGATGAAAGTTCAAAATCGCTTTGATTCCTTTTTTAGTTGGCCTAGACCCTGTGCGTTTATCTTATACCCAAGGAATTCCATATTAGTACATGTGTATAAAAGCTTGCATTTATACAGTCTTAGTTTCAATTTATATTCAACTAATAATTAACTCTTTCAAAGCTGTATTAATTAATTTCTGCGATGTACTTGGTGCCGTCTTCAACCTAGATGGAATACGCAAATATTCATACTGAACAAATGGAGTTACGAATGACATGTACTTCTCAGAATCTTTTGCAATTTTAACATGGTAGAATCCATCCTTGAGATGGAACAAACTAAAATACTTTTTTCCCCTCATTAAATTGAATTGGGCCTGGAGGATAGGGAGCGGATAATTATCTCTAACGATGTATTTATTCAGAGTTCTAAAATACACACCCATCCTAGGTTCCTCATTTTTCTTTCGTGTAAGGACAATCGGAGAGGCGTACTCAGGATCACTCTATTGCATATAATCTTGCTCACATAAATTATCTAAAATTTTTCTTACACCCCTTTTTTAGAATAGGATAAAGGACAAGGATAAAAGCGGAATGGTTGATGATCTCTTGAAGAGAGCCTTAATTCAACCTTAGTTTTCTCTAGTATTCCATCGATAAAGTTTTCCACTCTTTCCTGCTCATCAATTGGAACCTAATTGGCATGTACTCGCTGAAGGACTCCCCTCTCTTCCGGACTCTATCTTCGAATTCCTTACATAGGAGAACTTTATGTGGGCGTCGGAAGTACATTTTTTTTATCTCTGCGAGCAACTCGTCAACTGCCATCTCAATATGTAACGGTTTTGAGTGGAATTATGATAGAGCCTTTGCTTTTAGTCTTGAGCCGATAAAAATTCTTGTGATATCATGTTTGAGCCGATAGACTGTTCAGACCAGACTCACCTGTCTCTTCCATCCTCCCATGTTCCCCTCAGAACCATCGAACTTGCCTAAAAGTTCGCCAATAGTAGTGGTATAGTGCCGATTCTGGACCGATTAGTGTTACTACATGTCCGTGTGAGGATGATTTTGTTTTTGTGTGTATGTGTGATTGCATATGGAGAGGGATGATGTGTCATGTTTTTGCTTACATCATCAGAAAATACTAAAGAGGTGAGTCATAGTATCACCCTTTGATGTAAGCCGTCATATGTCATGCATGTCACATGACGTCGCAATCTTACATGCTTTTATGCACGTTCAAACAAGTTTCGCTCGTACAAGTCACACAAATCGCAGAAGTCGGTGATGTTCGTCTCGTCTCATATTCAAGCTCTTATCATCCCTTTAACCAATGCCGCTTATGTGATATTATAACTGTACCGGGAATTTTCAACATAAACAAAGGTGTCATATTATATACTACAGAACCGCTCGGTGATGTGCGTATCGGCTCACATTCAAGCTCTCATCATGCCTTTAACCAATGCCGCTTATGTGATATTATAACTCTACCGGGCATTTTTAGCATAAACAATACAAATATTTATTACCAAAATTAGTTAACTGTTTTGATATCAGTGTTAAATTCTAAATTTTATTAAGAATTTTTAAATACGTCAAATCTTAGGAGTTCTGAGCCATTTGCTGCTTTAAGAGTCACCATATTACAATTTTTTCGTAAATAAATATGATAAAATATTTCGAAATTTGAATTTTTCACTCATCTGTTACAGCTATTGCGTAGTATAGTTTATAGAAATAAAGGATGATTTCTTGCTTCCAGTCTAAATAATTATGACTAAGTTAATTTAAAAAACATCATTTTTAATATTCAAAGAGGGTACTGCTGATAGATAGAGATAATAAATGTAAATAAAATGATTTCACAATGCACAACATTTTGTGTGAATAACGTGAAGGTTACTTTTAATTTAAATTATGTATTTCATTTAAGCATTTTCAAGGTTTCATTTTTTAATTCGTCATTGAATTTACATTGCAAAAAGGTTTTCTGCTGTGAATATCATGATTTTCTACACGTTTCCAGAAAATGGTTTCGAAAAAAATTCAACAGATATTTTGGATAATAATAATAATAATAATAATCTGAGGATATATCATGCAAAATTATATAATATATTTTAAGTTTATTGAAAGAGTTTGCTCAATTGGCTCTACTGAAAGACAGTTTGAATTTTAAAAAATATATTGTGTTAAATGAATGGTGGTTTGTTCCATAATGGCTTTCAGTGAAAATGTGATGAGCAATGAAATAACATTCATGTATAAAAATGTTTAGGATATAGAAGGAAGAATAATACCAGTGATGGTAAATACGTATACCTGCACCAATCCAATACGATGATGATATTGTATATAGTGGAGAATTATGTTTTATGGCTAAATACTTTGTTTTTTGTAAAAATAGACAAGAAAAATCGCTGTTTTCGTCGATTTTACGTCTATTTTTGCGTTTTTTTTTGGAAAAATACGAGATAACTTGGGTATTTCGACCCCGGATTCGGATTCAGCGACTCCAAAAACATATCGGTATGTCGGTGTAGTCCGCCGGGCAGACCACTTTTTTTTTGTGTGCCTGTGTTATCAAAGATCATCAAAGTTTACTCAATAGATCATTCAAAGCGACTCGAAAACTACATCCAATTCTGTACTGTTATATTCCCAATATCAAAAAAACTTTTCTCATATAATCAGGGTAAATAATTTTGTTTGGAAACTAATAAAACTGTATTGGTATAGGTTATGCAAGGATGCGAAAGGTTCTCCAGCAGGTCAATTGATGCGTCTCCAAGACGCGAACCAACAGATCACATTCACAATTGTTGTATTCTCAATATTAAAAAATTTTTCCTTATATAAACAAGATAAACAATATATATTTAAAATTTATAAATCGATATTGCTAGATCCTAAGATCTAATGGAAGGTTTGTAAACAGGTCATTCGACGCGTCTTGAAGACACAAACAAATATATCATATACAGTACTGTAGTATTCTTAATATTAACAAAGTTTTTCTTATAAAAACAGAATTACCCATTTTTTCCAAACTTCATAAATCGGTACAAGTAGGACATAAAAGATTCAATAATAGGTCGATCAATGCTTCTCGAAGATGCGAACAAATATAGGAGATATAGTGTTGTTTATTTTGAATATCTATACAGTTTTTTTCGTATAAACGAGGTGAATTTTGTTTTTTAAAATTTCTAAAGGCCATAAAAGGCACTTCCAATTTGCTGATCCATCTCAAAATCTTATCAGACCTGGATAACAAATGGATCTACAATTCGTCGAAATTTAATGACAATAGCCTTTTTACTTTTCGAAATATGGTAAACAGAATAAAGTCACACACACACTTTTTTAAATTACATTTTCGAGCTACTGGGGTCAAATTATAGCGAAATATATGAAAAAAGTAGATTTTCAAATTTCGGTCATGACAAACTTCCCTCTGTGAGGAAGCAATTCAATTACTTTTAAAAGTAGTTTCAAGTGATGTATTCTGAAAAAGGAACTTTAGTTAAATTCAAAGTTAAGTCAATAGAATTGCAGTTGATTGAAGTGTGTCTACGGTAAGTTCTAGTTAGGGGCGCATACACCACACACGAGAACACGGAGAAAAAAAATACGTTAGGATTATCCAAAAATCTGTAACTGTTACAGATTTCCTACGTTAATATAGTGACAGCATAGAATTTCAGTACACATCACTATAAAATTTCTGTAAGTAGATTCTGTAAATATTACAGGATTTAGTCGTAACACTAACATAAAACACTCGTAAGCATTACGTACAAAAATCTGTAACGAGTACAGATAAATCTGTAGCATCGACAGATAAATATTTGTAACAATTACATACAAATGTCAGTAACGATTACAGACAAATGTCTGTAACGACTAGAGATAAATGTCTGTAACTATTACAGACAAACGTCTGTAACTATTACAGACAAGCGTCTGTAACTATTACAGACAAATGTCTGTAACCATTACAGATAAACGTCTGTAACGATTACAGATAAACATCTGTAAAGATTACAGATAAATACTTGTAAATACTACAGAAAAGTGCTTGTAATGATTACAGATAATTGTCCGTAACTACTGCGGGTGTGTTCATAAAATATTAAAATGTGAATGTACTCCCTAAATCGAAATTAATAAGAAGCTATTAATAAAATAGTGTAAATTCGCTTATAAATTGATTTAGTAACCATTTATATAATAAACTTTAGTAGAAAACTTTACTTATATGAACTAGTAGTTTTCTATACTAAAGTTTAGCATAGAAATGCTTACTAGATCAATTGATAAGTGACTTTACACTATATCATTTATAGCTTGTTAGGAATTCCGATTCAGAGAGTATATGAAAATTGTAGTATTTTATATAACCGACTTCGCACTATTTCATTAATAACTTCTTACTAATTCCGATTTAGAGATTTGAATCTCCCAAAATTGCCTAAAAATTTCGGAATCATATACTAAACGTCAAAAACCCATTTTTTATAATCCTAAAGAATTGGTGTAATGCGTATATTCAGAATTATGGATCGAGCTGTTCCGAAAGTGGGCAATAAATCGTTTTTGAATTACACTTTAATAAATGTAATAAGCTTCTAAATTCTGTATGAATAAGATAACATTTTAGGAACAAAAATTTTCGATTTCTTCTTTTATATCTATATATGAACGTCTTCTAATTTAATAAAATATAAATCCCTATTTGTATCAAATTTTGCACAATACATTGCCACATTTTAACATTCGCGTGTACCTTAAAATAGTATACGAACTTATTACTTTTCAAATGTGATTAGTCATGAAACAGTATATACTCTGCTGCGGAAATAAAGATCTTTTGTGAGCTAATATAAAAGAAAACATTATATTAAGTGATTATAAAGTGGAATAGAGGAGTTTAAAATATATTTTATCCAATCCTCTTAATACACACAGAAAATACTGGGGTTTCTATTAGAACCAATTTTTGGTTCCAAAGAAGCTGCAACAAAAAGGAACCTCTCTCTTGTGTACATTTTACTTTGCAATTTGAATTAAATAATATTGTACTGGGAAAAATTCAATGAAGAAACTACAATTATAGATATTAGTCATTCTTGAAAGGAAGATAGTGCACATGAAATATGTAACTGAAGGTAGAATAAATATAAGTTGGGTAGCTACTACAGAGAATTTAGCAGATATCTTTACTAAGCCGCTCCCAGCCGATTCATTTAGAGGATGTAGAGATAGCTTATTAAATAACCATACCATTAATCTAAAATAATATTCTACTTATTTTGTTTCAGAGTTGACTACTAATTCCAATGGTCAACAACAAGGAAAAATATATATGATGCAAGAAGTGCCTTGATTAGATGTTCCTATTTGGAAATTTAGTATGTAAGTTCTTTTGTAAATGGCTCAAAGTCAAAACATCAAGTTATTTTTTTTGTTTACGTAAGACAGATTGCGGTTGTCAATTAGATATCGCGTTATTTTTGTGATCAAAGAAAAGAAAAGACTATTTTAGGTTAAATACTCTACTTGAGATTATTATAAGCATAATTAGATGAATAAAATTTAGAAGTTGTAATTAAAGTGAAAACCAGTTAGAAGATGGATGACAAATAAAAGAATCTTCGAGATTAAATCAAATAATAGAAGTATTTGTATATTTTAGTATCTAGCTTGTTAGAGATGTTCTATAAGAGCAAACGAAGGGAGGGAGTGTTAAAATAAAGGTTTCCTTCGCTCTTATGTATATGCGCATGCGTGCGCTCTGTATGTGAGTGAGTGTGTGTGCGAGGCGAGTGTCTTACGGACTGCGTTCCGTGGTGTGCTTCATTCGTGGAGAGACGCCGAACTGTAAGCAGCTCTCCACGTGTTAGAAGTTAATAAAGTTGATTAGGAGGATTTCCTCCTTGTTTTTCATTCCTGCTTGCTGCCTACAATCCTACAGGAACCGAAATCATGACGCTGCGATCGCAAGATGGCGGAGGCAGACGGGACGTTTTGAATATCAACATAGTGTTATGTGTGAAAAAACCTTTAATAATTTAAAAAATGAAGCTCTTCCTTGGTGAAATTTGTGTTTTCGCTCATTCTTCGCCAACGAAAAGTAATTTTATCGAAGGCGAACGTCTTTTAAACGCTGGACATATTATTTATTGTGGGAAAAAGTCGGTGACCGATTTGTTTGCTCTTGTAGCATATTGTATGCAAACCTCGGTTTTAAAAACATTCTTCACGAAATAAAAGGTGAAATTGCTTTGAATGGCGAAATATTAAAAATGGAATGCAGTTGCAAAGCTGGTCTGAGTGAACAGTGCAAGTACATCGTTGCAGTTTTGATTCATTGTTACAGGTAAGTTCCTTATTTCAATACGACGCGGGTTTTTTAACTACATATTATAATATAAATGATCTTGAATTATTATTTCTTTTGTCTTCAGAATATGCATTATAAGATTTAATTGCTAATCAGAAGTTATATAAATAATGGGTTGGATAAGGTTTCTTACATGCAGATTTCGAATTGCTTTTTAATGAACAACCCGATAAAAAGGCTGGCATGAAAAAGCATTGACAATTTTGATTAATTAAAAATGCAGTTTCTGTCCTTTGTTCTTGAATCCGTGATTAGGTAGGAAAAATAATAAAATTCCAATACCATTCAAAGCAGATCGGAGCTTCCAAACGTTACCTCAAATAAATTATAATTACAATTTTCGTTTGAAGCATTAGAAGGTCATGATAAACTTTTTTTTTAAATTATTATTCACCTCAGCTATCTGTGTGGAAATCAATCCTGACAGAGTAAAATGACGGCGAAAATTTTCTAATACTTTTCCATGCAAGCCTTCTTACTTTTAGGGGACATATATGTCTTTAAATTAACTTTAACCACATAAAGAAGCACTCGAAAAGTATGAAGCAGCACCTCTTGATCAACATAAGCGTTTTGCAGAAAAATTTAAAGCTGCAAGTTCTGTCGTCCTATTTTCGAAGAAATATCCACAAAATTTTCTCCTTCTGAAGGAAAGATGTGAAATCTTATAGTAGAATTTCGTTGGGCCATACTATTACAGCCAAAAACATAGCAGAAAGCCCTACTTTTAGTAGCTCTTGATTCAAAACGCATCCCACTTTCAATATTAATTTTGAAAAACACTAGAATTACGCGAAATAAGCAAAAAAATCTGATTATTTTTTAAGATATGTCTTGTCCGGGTATTTCTAACATGTTTACTAGTAGAAAGTCACCTGTCGAGACAACTTCGAAATTTCATCAGCAGGTGGCGTATTCGACCGGAGCGGTTCCCATTTCCGTTCGACTCATGTTCTGTTACGTCTTCAGCACTGTTGTCGATTTGAAGACCCATAATGTAGAACATCCTCTGCATTCGTTGCCGACGTAGAGTGATAAAAATCACTGACCGCGCGAACTGTTCAAGGTTCAAAATAAATGATTACACTGCACAAAATAAATTAGAGAACGAATCAACTGTTTTTGTTTGGTTCTAGTTTAAAAATATAAACAAGCTCACAAAAATTTCATCCGAATTTGAAAATTTAATAGTTTAATTTAACTAAACCATTTTTAACTCAATTGTTTTTATTTACACTTCACATAAGTTATAATTCGACAAAAGTCGACCACGGCAAACCGTGCCGGCGAGATAGAATAATCTGACGTTTTCGATGCTCTGCACATAAATTTATAATGTCGGTTTTGCTACCAAAAAGGGTGGGAATAGTCCTTCTAGCCATAGAATTGCTGACATCACATAATTTAATGTTAAATTAGCCAATCTCATTAAGCACCGCCCTTGCATTTCAAGCTAAAAAAAATGAGATTCTAATTCTCGGAAATGCATTTTTACGATTCTTGTCGATTGACATTTTTCTGTCAAATCGTGTTCACTCTAGCGTAGCATAATATAGTTGATGGATTCTGTATTCCGAGATCTTTGTTAAGATCATTTTCTTTGGGACATTCACACATTCGAGTAGCTCGAAACTGTTCTATTGTCGTTTATTTATTAAAGTAATTTCAGAACATAATTTAATGTAGCTATAGGTATATAATAAAAACATTTTGTAATTTATAGTAATCTGCAATTATTCACTCAAAAACATTTGACGTCTATTAGCCACCTTCACATAATTAGGCTCTGGAAACATAATCTACATCAAATATAATTTTCTGAATTATATTTGCATGAAGAAAAATTATTTTGCAAAGGTTTTCATTTATATCACTATGAAACATTTTTATTTATTTGCTTGAAGTTGATTTATGATTATGTAGATATAATTTAGGCTTGTGTCGTTTGTCCAAAAATTTTAATTTGTGATTTTTTTATCCAAGATTGAAACCAAAACTACGCGTTTAATCAAATTCAATTGATAACAAATTTGTACCTCTTTTTTGGGGCACAACTTTGTTTCAATTTTTTTCCGTAGCTTGTGTCACTTGTCCAAGAATTCAATTTTTTTATTTTTATTGTTGTTTTTTACGAATGAAACAAAAACCACGTGTCCTATAAAAACAGTGATCAGTAGCAAATCTTCAGATCTTTTATGTGTGCGTAATTTTTGTGAGTTCATTTTCTTTTGGTGTCTTGCATAGTTTGACGGAAAATGGAATTTTGGATTTTTCTATATTTTTTGTGCTATCAAAATTTGAACTTCTGATTTTTCACAAAAAATCAAAAAGTTGTTATGGTGGTCTCGTAGAGCTTTCAAAAAGCAACGTTTTTGTTTTCCTGATTATTTTTTTATGGCTTATCGTTTGCCTTAAAATTTTCATTTACGTTTTTTTTGAATTCGAAAATGCTATGACTCTGTTATTTGTCTTTTTATCGAGAAATGTCGTGGATATAAATTGTGCAAGTTTTTGAGTACCTCGCATAGCCTCACGAAGAATTTTCAAATCCTGAAAAAAGTGGTCTCAAAAAACTTGAAAATGCATTAATTTTTTGAATTTTCATTTAAAATGGCTGGCCTTTTTTATCCATTGCATTCCTCTCGAAAATATCTCGATGCGTTTTTTTCGCTTTATTATCTAACTATGGTTTGGAAAATTAGGGAATTTCTAATATCTAGATAAACTACACATAAGTTTTTCACTTCGGCATGAATCTCACATTTTTCTTACTTTTGAATGCTTAGATTTACATTTCGAAATAAAAATAAAATGATTTGTTATATTTATGTGATAAGCAAATCGTAAAGGAAAGTAATAATTGAAATATGTTACACACATCCTGATAATTCTGATAAAAAAATAAACAAGTCACTTCTTTCTAACCCGAAAGGTGACTACATGTGAATAATTTTTTGTTTGAAAACAAATTTATTGCCATGAGTGACATATTGTTCAAATCGCAAAAAAACCCAGATTTCAAATATAGTATTATAATATTATTAATTGTGAAATTGAAAAATTGTCGTGTTTTGTATTTCAGTCCTCTTTGGTGCAAAAGGACTACCCGCTAGCAAGGGTTTGCGAAAGACAACTCAGAAGAGAAACAGGTATAAACTAGAGTAGGTGATTAGGTGGGAGTAACTGGGCTTTTGAATCTGGACATAATAAATTGTGCTACTACACTACTATATTTGCGGAGTTTTTGACAGTAAAGTTAGTCTCTTGTCACTTTGGGTTCCAGTTTGGAAATTTTTTATCTATTTTATTACTCTAAAATTTAAAGCTTCTCAACATTGAAGACGCATACAATCAATTTGAATAACAAAATTATTATACAAATTTTTAGTCTCCTGGTATCACTAGGTTATTATGAACGTAGACTTTATTTGTTTCTTTGACTTCATTTTTATTTCAGATTTTGGACGATTGTGCAGTTATTCTAATTTCAAAGGCGTTGATTTATAGTTTATTCAATTTTGAATACATTACAATTAGGCATCAAGAGTTTGGCTTAAATTGATTATGGAAAAAAATATTTCAAAAAACAAAAACAAAGTCCCAACAAAAAACTTCCGAATGTAAAAAAATGGTCGAATTCGAAGGAATGAATTTGTGAAATGAAATTTGATCAAGTAATTTGAAAAAAAATAATTATAATAAAATATATTAACCCTTTGCGGCATACACTTTTCAGAGAAACATGTTTTTATGAAAATTGGTGTACAGGGGTTTTTGGGGTCGCTGATCAAAAGTCTGTACTGAGATTTTGAAAATTCAAAATGGCGGATCTAATATGGCGTCCAAAATTTGAAATATTTCGTGATTTTGTTGAAAATTGGTATACAGGGGTTTTTGGGGTCGCTGATCATGTAGCATATGCAACGTACCATTATGCTTACAACCAGACAGGAATTGTTTTTTGAAGTATCATTCATGAACATCATGACACGAATCAGGAAGTTAAAAAATTGAAAAAGTGAAAGTATGAAAAAATCAATGAACAAAAAAATTAGAAACATTAAAAAATGAAAATATACAGAAAGAAGTAAAAATAAAAAAATATATAAAAAAAATACAAAAAAATTGTATCTACGGCAACTGTTTCGAAGATATGCAATTCGTCATTTGAAGTTAGAGGTCACTGTATTGTTTAGATTCGTCATCAGCATCTCAGAAATACCTGTATATCAACCTTCAACAACAAAATAAACAATATATCAAATTTCAACCGTCATCTTGTAATCAGCATTTGAAAATTTTCAAAATCTAAAATCATTTTGAGTGACGGTTTCCTGTTGAAAGTCCAAGGGTCGGTTTTTTATGGCGTCTGGCTGGCGCCATGACCCAATAACGATACTAAAAATAGCTCAATGTCTCAAGTTTCTAACTTTCAATTCACTGTAGGCAGTGAGTCTGCGCAGTACTATAACGAGTACATTACGAAATTGAAACCTCATGCTATACTTAAAACATAGTTCTGTCATTTGTAATAAATCTATTATTTCGTTGATATTCGTATATCATTATTAATCATATTAGAAATTGCTCATTTTTTGCGTATTCTGATTTTACTTTAAGCTTTTTGAACTTCTCCACTCGAGAAATTACTAGTCTAGACAGTATTTAGTAAAAGGGTCTTAGCGCCGTTAAACTTTATTTCTTAAAACGGCGCATGCCGTTACACCTCCCCACTTACTTAAAAGGTGTCTCTTGTTTTATGCTGAGAAAGCTTTTTACTTATAATAATTCATTGCTATTTAACAAAGTACTCGATGCCTAACGACTTCCTTAATCCTTTTCGAAAGTATCAGATTTTTGACGTTTCAAGTCAGGTTACATGACAACTGTTTATCCTGCTTCATGTAAGCAACGAAATTGTATGTGTTTCAAAGAAGAACTGTAAATAGTGTTAAAGGTGAAGAATGTCAAAGGACCAAATGTCATAAGTAACAGAAGTGATAGATAGGATTTTTGAAATCTTTTTGAAAGGAAGATTCTTACTGATTTTCTGGTAAAAGATTCCAAATCATGTATCTAAAAACCGTCATACTGACATTAGCTTCCTCAGTTTCTTATTGGGTGTGAATCAAGTCAACAATTAGATAGAAAAATGAAGTTGAATTTATAAGACTCTATTTGAAAGAAAAATGTCTGAAAAGGGAAAAGGCAGTATTTAACTTAATAATGAAAAAAAAAAATGAAAAGTGGAATAAACTATCAGAGTGAAATAATAATAGGGAATAGAATAACAGAATAAAGAATTTGTTCACGTTTAAGTGAATTTGAATTTTAAAAGTAAATTTTTAATGATTGTTATTTTGTCCTTGTCTGAGCATCTTTTCATCCGCCATCTGTGCCTCATAACATAATCTGGTGAAATGGAAATGAAAAGTTTGTCTGACTCATCCGTCCGATCCCGCAAAGATTCATGCGCCTGAGAGTCTGATCCTTTTCAAAATAACCAAGTTGAAAAATAAATTACAATAATTTCAAATGAAGACCAATTTAATCGGATAATCAATCGTCGAATCAGTGATTAAAATCCGGCAAATTTGGTAACAGATTCAAATCCAATCTGGAATTTTTGAGATGAAACCAGATCAACTGATAAATCGGTTACAAAACAGACCCAATTGAAACTCACCTACCCAACGAATAAATTAAAACCAATTTAAATTGGTCTGATCCCAAATTTGATTAATTCCGTAAACAAAATCTTCAATTTAGTGCGAAAATCACTGCAATCCTCATTATCTTCTTTATTGATAATCGATTCAAGGTTCGAAGAAGATAACAAATCTAGTGCATGTGCTTCTGTTTTCATTATACAACCCCTCCCCGCCTAAGTCAGTTTTATATGAAAATATAAAACAGATAAAGTTGAGGTTTAATTTCATTCTACATATTTTTATATTATACATATATATTTATGGTCTAAAAATATACTTTTCCTAAATTTTACTACCTAGGTTTTCCTTGGTGAGAGGACAAAGTCAACTGCATTTCGATTTTCATAATCAGATAAGTTATTTCATTGCTAGTAGTAATTTTAAACTAATCTTGAGTTTTCTAAGGACAATTGGTTTGTTAAAGAAATTATTATCGTTTTGTTTCTGTATTTACTAAGTCCATGAAGTGAGAGAAAAAAGATGGAGAGAGGATTTACTTTAACCTGTAAGTATAATATTCTCAATATTTGTGCCATATTCTTCATTTCAATATTCGGATAGGAAAATATGTGCTCAAATTTTCAATGAGATTTCTTTACTATTTAAATGATTTCTACTTGTGAGTGTCCTATGACCTAGATACTATTTCTATAATTCTAAAATTATTAATGATCGAAATGCTTATTGCATTTCTTACTTTATATTTTCATGTATTCTTGCAATTTTTATCCCCTAATTCATACTGTTAGTCTTTAATATTTAGCAAGGTTGTTATACCTTAAATCCATCTATTAACATTTTTCTAAATTTGCCCTTTTTATTATTTGATTAATTCCGTAACTCTCTAAGATCCTTTCTCCTATTGAATCTCAAGAAAAGAGAAAGGTGTTGAAACAAATTAAATATCTGTTATTTATTTTTCAAATTTCAAGTTTTTAATTTTCTGGACCAGAATGTATATAATCTTTCTTTAAAAATTCTCTAACTAAGATATATTTTATCTCCTAATTTCTGACGACTAATCACTGTCTTGAAAATTTGTATTAATAATAATATTATTTCATTATTGATTTAAATCAGAATCCTGTGTTCATTTCAATCCTAAATAAAATAAAATAATTTTGCTTCGAGCCATTAGTCTTATTTACTGATATCCTATTGTGATTGTGGTCCAATCGTTGCCCTATTATCAGATTGATCAGTTTTGATTCTAGAGCCCATTGTCTCAAATCTCATTATCAGTGAAGAAAAAAAAAGGAAATAGGAAGGATAATATTCTGGGTTTCCGGTCTGTCAGCAGTACTACTGAATATGACCGTTGGTCTGGACCTCCGCCGAGAAATAAAGACCACGTGAATCCTGACCAGGGGAAACACGGCAAATAGAGTGTGATAAGCGTCAACATATAGATGCTCTTTCGTAAACTCTGGCTGTAATGGTTTTGAGGGAATTTGTGTGCCGTCAACGTAAAGGGATAAAAAGTTAATTTTATAATTTTTAAAATTAAATGGGTTCAGGTTCTTATTTCCGTTAATTGATCTATTCTCCACAAAACCGATAATTACTTATTTCGCTAGCTGGCCTAGAATCACATTGTCTAGTGTATGACAGTGAACTCCGGCGTGTAGAGTGAGCGTCTTGACCTCGACCATTGTAATTGGATACTTTGCCGTTCTTCGAGAAAGAGCTTTTGCGTGTGAAAGTAGAACTCCGGGGCTTATTTTCGACCTTTGAACTAAAAGTGTCGCTTCCATGATATGTAGACGGCACTGGTCTAAAATATCACAATGAAAATGACCGATAAGGTCCAATGTCTCGCCTGCAGCAAGTAATCCTCGACGGATGTCGAAACCTATACGTTCTGCTGATGAATCGTCCATTTTTCCCGCAGTGTCGGCATACCACAGGACTGACGTTAGATGACTTTTTTTGGCGGCTGGTCCGTAATTGAGTAATGTTTCGATGTATGCTCTGTATGCATAAGCATTGTTTGGTGGAGATACGAGTTTTTGATTGAAGTACACATCCACCTGGTTGAACTTTGAGTGAAGTAGATTGTTTTGTGTGGATCCATTGTTTTGTGTAGATTGTTTGTAGTGGATCCATTGCGAGCTCTTTGTAGAAGTTTGAGTTGGTGGTAGCGAAAAAAGGTCCAATTCAGTTTTCACACATTCGTTAGAATGTGAATGTAAAAAGGACATAACTTAATTTTACTTATTTCCAAAAATATCAATAATTTGATTTTTTCCACCCAATAACCCCCACGTTTCTGCCTTCTTGTAACCTTACTCGCTGTCCTCCTCTTTGTTTTCTTTTTTTGATTTCTATTTCTACTCTTCTTTTTATTATTTTTCACTTTACTTTGTCCTATTCTCTTTACTCTTTTTTTAGTATTCCTCTTACGTTTTACTCCCGCGATACGCACCTAAATTTTTGCCGCGATTTTATAACCAGATCCACTCATAAGATTTTCATTTTTATCAATTGTTTGAAACATTCACTCCTGTGCGGAAGGCCTCCTTACCGACTGTACGTGCACCACGCGCAAGTATTGGTAAAACTCGCCAAAAAAGTCCACCAAGAAAACTTCCAATCCCATTTCCTCTCTGATATCTCGAACCGATATAAACTTTTGATATACCCCCTGCTCCCGCTTGTGTTGTATAATATTCTACGTAATGACTCATTCTCTGTTTATTTCTTTCTCTCGCTATTTTTTTCTTCTGCTTGCATTATCCACATACGCACAGAATTGCTTTGATCAATTCGTTTAAAATGAAGTGTGACAGTCAGAGTACCAAACTCGAATGGTATTGGTAGTCCGAGATGATCTCTCATATCTATTTCCACTGTACGAAATTCGGAATGTAAAAGAGGAATGTAATTAGGTGAAGCAAATTGTGTAATTTGTGTAGATGCAAATACGTAATTTTGAGTTGAAACAGGAATTATTCGTAAAAGTGGTGTTTGAACATCACCCGTGATTCGTGGTTCACATATATCACAGTAAATAAACATTTTTTCAGGAAGACCCCGAGCTAGGCTAGGTGGGTGATTAGCAAAGTGGGTGGTATCAGCAGATATCAATTCCTGCGGTGCAAAACCGAGAATGCGAGATACTTTTTCGCTAATTACAAAAAAGTGACGACCACTTATTTTACAAGTATTTGAACAAATTTTTTCAATTTTTATATAGCAGTCTTCTTCTTCTTTAAAAATTAGTTTCACATAACCACGTCCAATTGCTGTATCATTTATGGTCGCTTATCTTTCTGTAAACACCAGGTCGAATGAAAGAGACCAGTGGTTTCTTTCAAAAGCCATCCAACACATTACTTTCATAACTTTGTCTAATTTCGTTATCTTCAACTTCATCAAGTTCAGTGTCACTTTTCATTACATAAGGCAGTGAAAATTTGTCAAGTAAGTCTTTTCCAAGCATTTTCGGCTCTTGACTTTCTTCCTTTTGTTTGAATAACTCGTTCAATAATAAACTACTCGCTGTTATCGTGTTTATCTTCTTCTTTCACTTCTGACAATTTTCGCTCATCAAAAAGTCCGTCAATAACTTCAACTGTAAGATCTTGCAATTCGTAAACTCTACTAATGCGCACAAGATCACCCGGCTTATATCTAGGGTTTTTACCTTTCAACTACTTTTTGCCGTATTTTCGTCGTATATTTAAAAGTGCAATAGCTGCATTATCTAGCGTTACGGCCGATGACGCCATACCAATGCTCGAATGTCGTGCATTATTGTAAGCCTGAACAATGTTTTGTAAAACATCAATATACCGATGAGTATTTTTATGTTTGAAATAACGCCACATACGTCCCTTGAGAGTGCGATTAAAGCGCTCGACTATTGTTGCTTTAACATTAGGATCGCGTACAGTACGAAATATTATGTTACATTCTGATAAAAACTTTTGGAAAATTTCTCCAAGAAACTCTTCCCCCTTATCAGTTTGTAAAAACATTGGAAATCGTTTTCCCTTTCCTTTGAGAATACGTTCAAAAGCATTTTTCACTTTCAACGTGGTTTTATCACGAACCGTTTCGACCCATGCATATTTACTCACGGTGTCAATCACCACAAGTAAGTATGAGAAATCATCGTTGTAAGTTTTTAAACTTTTCAAATCAACCAAGTCACTCTAAGTCATCTTTTTTGATCGAAAGTTTAACTTTTTTGTTGAAAATTTAATTATTTTACTAGAAAATCATTATTCGCGTTAGTTAATTAATTAATTTAAAATTAATGTTAATTAAATTAAAATTATTATTTTAACAGGTGCTTATTTTTTTCAGTTTCCCGCAGTAAATGGGACCTAATAAAGTATTACTAAACAGCTGAGAAGCTTCCTTTCCGGAAGTATCTCCTCAACCTTTGCTACGGATTAAAACCCGATTAACCCTGGTTAGGAAAATATTTAATTATTTTAAATTTATTTTTTTAAGTTTTCTCCTGAAATTAATACTCTTTCTTACTGAAAAGCCGTTTTCTAAACCAATCGAAAATAAATCAAGCTTTAAAAAAAAATGGTTAATTTTTCATTTTGAAATAATATTAAATATTATAAATAAATTTTCAAATAATAATAAAGATTTTCATTGAGTTGGAAGTTGCGTTATTTTGTTTTGTATTTTTTTTCTGAATCGGGAGAGGGACATTTTTTATTTTTAACGGTTCATTTTATTTGAAAGGAAGGAAACTTTGTTTAAATTTTTTGTTTCGGAAGACCGAAATTTTGTATTTTCAATTTTTTAAATTTTTTTCTGAAATGAAAGAGCGAATTTTTTCAATTTTTAACGATTTTATTGATATAATCCTAAAGGTGAGTAAATTTTGTAATTTCAACATTTTTTTAATATAAAATGTTTTTTTTTAATTTAATTTAATTTTTTGAAACGGAAGGGAGGAAATTATTATCTTTATTTATATTTGAAATTATAAGCTTCATTTTTTTTTCTTTGTTTGGTTTAGAAATCGGTTTTTCATCCAGAAAGAAAATTCATGGATTTCATTAAAAATTACAATTTTTTGGTAGATAATTAATTTTTTTTAGTCTACTTTATTATTGAAAAATAATGTTCTCAACCGAAAATTCAACTATTTCATGTTTGGTTGAACATCAATCTTCTTTAGTTGAAAATTCGACTAATTGGTTAAAAATTTCTGTATTTTTTTGAAACAGTCTTTTGAAAATTAAAATATTTTATTTAAAATTCATCTATTTTGCTCAAAATTATTCTTTTTGGGTAAAAAATTCATCTGTTTGGTTAAAAATTTAACTATTTTGTTGAGAATTCAATTTATTTATTCAGAAACTTATTTCTCAAAACCGAAAATTAAACAATTCTATTTTTAGTTAAAAATTCATCTATTTTGTTATAAATTTGTCTTTTTGGATAAAAAATAAATAAATCTTTTGGTTGCAGTTTCATGTATTTTGTTAAAAAAAATTTTGTTGGTAGAAAATTAAGCTTTTTACTTGAAATTTCATGTATTCGGCTAAAAATTAGTTTTTTCATTAAAATTAATTTTTGTAACTAAAAATTTAACTACTCTATTTTTGGTCGAAATTAAAAAAAAAAGTATTTGATCTTTTTGGTTAAAAATTTAACTATTTCTTTGAAAATTTATTTTATTTGGATAAAAATTTATTTCTCTAAATTGAAATTAAACTATTCTATTTTTCGTTGAAAATGTACCTCTTTTTGGTATTAAATTAACATTTTTTGTTGAAAATTCAAATATTTGGTTAAAAATTCTCGTATTTTGTTGAAAATTATTATTTTCCGGTAAAAAAAAATCTTTTTGGTTAAAATTTAATTTCATGGTTGAAAATTATATTTTTTATTGAAAATTAATTTTCTTACTAAAAATCTAACTATTCCATTTTATGCCGAAATTTTTTTGTTTGGTTGAAATTTTAACTATTTTGTTGAAAATTCATTTTATTTCCTTAAAAACTTATTTCTCTAACTGAAAATTAAACTATTCTATTCTTTGTCGCAAATTTATCTTTTTTAGTTGAAAATCCATCTATTTTGTTAAAAACTTGACTTTTTTAATAGAAAATTAACCTTTTCGTTGAAATTTCATTTCTTTGATGAACAATCCGCTTTTGTTTTTACTTAGTTTTTTACACTAAAAATTTAACTATTCTATTTTTTGCCAAAACATTTTGTTGGAAATTCCTCTTTTTGGTTGAAAATTAAATTCTTTCGTTGAAAATTATTTTTATTTGGTTAAAAACTTATTTCTCGAACTTAAAATTAAACTATTCTATTCTTGGTTAAAAACGTATCTTTTTTCGTATTAAATTAACATTTTTGGTTGAAAATTCAAATATTTGGTTAAAAATTCACGTATTACGTTAAAAAATAATACTTTTCGTAAAAAAAATCTTTTTGGATAAAATTTCTTTCGCGGTTAAGAATAAATTTTTTTAAATTGAAAATTAATTTTTCAACTAAAAATTTACCTATTCAATTTTTCGCCGATTTTTTCTTATAGATATTTTCTTATCTGTTTGGTTGAAAATTCATCTATTTTGTCGAATTTTTTTTTTAGTAAAATCATCATTTTTGGTTGAAAATTCGTGTATTTTGTTATTAAATATTCTTTTTTGGTAAAAAATTAATCTTTTTGGAACAAATCTCATTTCTTTAGTTGAAAATTAAATTTTTTTATTGAAAATTAATTTTTTTGCTAAAAATCTAACTATTCCATTATTATTTGTCTTATTATTATTATTTGTATTATGTCTCTAACTGAAAATTAAACTATTCTATTCTTTGTTAAAAATTTATCTTTTTTAGTCAAAAATTCATCTATTTTGTTAAAAATTATTCTTTTTGGTTACAATATTATATATTTGGTTAAAAATTAGTTTTCTTTATTGGAAATTAATTTTTTAATTAAAAATTTGAATAACTTATTAACAAATAATTATTTCTGACTCTAAATATCACCACTGGGCACAGAAAGGATCAACGAACCCCATATACTTTTAGAAGATTTTTCATAATTTTTTACAGTGACTTACAGCCATTCAAAGTTGAGTATTCTGAAATGATCATAGGATTATTATGCTTTTCACATTTCACTCGCTCGGAAATAATCGCTAATCATCTGAAAATTTTGAAACTTGGTACCAGTATTGGAAAAACCTTCACCTGCAACATGCATGTTGTCTCCTATTATTAAAATTTTTTTTATTGAGATTCGCATGAAAACCTGCACAAAAATCGAGCTGCATAAACTTTTTGGACGGATAGTAGTGCCGCAAGTCTGGCGCGCACAGGTATGTTAAGTTGACACAACACTATTGAGGGATAGAGATGTAACCTATCACATAATTTGGGGCTAATTTGGGCCCCTATTCCCAAATTTAGGGCTTAATTTTTTTTCGTAACAAATAGTATTTGCGTTAGCTCAACGTTAAGCTGGTCGAACATTCCTGTAAAACGTACTAAAAATAATTTTACAGAAAATTAACATCATACAATAATTTAGGACTTATTTGGGGCTCTAGGAATATAATAATCAGAATTAAAAAAAAAAAGTTTAAACCATTTTTATTTGAACAATCCTACTAAAAATGAATTAAAAATTTATTTTCTTACCCTACGGTAAGGCTCATTTAGGGCTCCCCAAATGTGATATTCAAACATTAAAAAAAATGTTTAAGCACTCATTATATAAAAAAAAAATTACCAAAAGTCCGACCGAAAGACGTGCGATTTTTCCTTTGCCATTTTTTTTTTGTTATATATAGTGTTTTGGCATCTTAACGTTATCAAAAATACGGGAAATTTTTGCATGGGACTTTTAAAATTA
>JAABKJ010075445.1:70816384-70899773 GCA_011634705.1 Andricus grossulariae | reverse complement strand
GAAGTTTAGTGATAATGAATTGTCTTTTGTTAAAGCTCCTTCGGCTTTAACGAACACTTTCTTATCACGTGTCTCGTTTGAAAAAAGGGTAAATGCGAATTTTCAGATCTAATTTAAAAACAATTTTTGATATTAAACATTTTATTGTACCTTGTGTTTGGCCTAAAATGTTCATTTTCGTTTGTTTTGTTTGCATTTTGAAAATGCTATAACTCTGATAATTTTCTTTTTATCGATAAAAGTCATGTACATAAATTATTTGGTTTATTGAGTACTAAAAATATCAAAACATAATACTTTTCAATCTTGAAAAAATGGTCTCAAAAATTTGGAAAGTGCTATAACTGTTTGATTTTTTATCCAAAATGGCTGGATAACAAACTCGTCCTTTCTTTTCATATCTTTATCAAATGTACCAAAGCGCAATCCAACGTGATAATTCTGTCAACAGTTATCGTGTTCACATACGAGAATAACGACAGCAGACAGACAGACACCGACGTAAAAACTTCTTTTTCTGACTCAGGGGACCTTAAAATGTTGACATTCAAAGAACTCCGCAAAAGTCGTTCTTCACATGAAACCAATACTTTCTCATTGATGAGAATGTAAAAAAGGTCATTTCTGCACTGAATTTGCGAAAGCGCCTATTTTTTTGATCCTCTGAAAATCTGGCGTAGGTATTACATTTTTTTGCGGTTAGCTTGCCGAAAAGAAAACTCGGGATTGGTGTAAAAATTACGCTAAGTGTAAGAAAAGTGTCACCAGTGGAATAAGTTATTAATAATAATTATTTTATGTAATTGTTTAACATACGTGGGTATTAGAAGTCATTTCTCATTTAAAAATTGGTTAAATGGTCTCTCTGGTTACACGATTCAACCGATGCTAATAGAATGGACCAATCAAAACACAACTTTCGCAATCTAAAACTTTTTGTGACCAATAAGCGATCAAACAAAAACATCGATATCCAACATCGAAGAAAAAACATCGATGTATCGAAAACATCGAAGTTGTAACATCGATGTATCGAAAACATCGAAGTTGTAACATCGATGTATCGAAAACATCGAAGTTGTAACATCGATGTCAAAAACATCGAAGTTGTAACATCGATGTCAAAAACATCGACATCGAAAACGAAACATCGATTTTTCGATGTTTTTCGATGTCGATGTCCCATCACTACTCCTGGGTTCAGACCTATGCTTACATCTAAAATTAGGTTAGAACATAGGTTCATGTCCACCTCAATTTTTTCATTAAAAAAAAAATCAATAAATTTTCACGTGAAGTTATCGAAGAATGTAGTATTTTCAACAGAAATAGTATTAATTAAAGAATCCAGTGAAAAATGGATACTTTTATAAAATTTCACAAAAACGTTATAATTGAAAAGTGACAAATAATTTTATTTAATTTTCGAAAATTTTTTCATGATTTGTAGAGGAATAATAAATAATTTAATTATTTATTATTCCTTGATAGCACAGTTATCAAGAGTTAGCATAGGCCTGAATCTAGGAAAGACTTATTTTTTTCTTCCGCTCACTTCGACCAAGTCCCAAGAAAAGACCAGGTTTTTTTGGGAAGTGTACTATGTGGGCAAGCGACAGTTGATATATTGTCTGGGCGTAGAGGAAGCATAATTAAACTGTGATTTACATTATAGGTACCAAAAGGTACATATGTTAATTCTGATAAGCTTCTGAAGACCAGACAATTTTTAAAAACATCTCCAGTCATGCGAGATCTATTTCTTATTGTTTTATCAATTAAAGCCATCAGGGAAAGTATGAGGATTAATATTATACATTATACAGATAAAAACTACTTTAAAAAATAGATATTACATACGTTTTTGGTTAAAAATGTATATACATATATATATATATATTTTTTTATTGAAAATGTAACTATTCTATTTTTGCTTAAAAAATAATCTTTTTTGGTTAAAGATTCAAATATTTTGTTGAAAATTCAGCTTTCTGGGTTGAAGATTAAATTTGTTGAAAATTCAACTGTCTTCTAAAAAAATCGTCTTTTTGGGTAAAGTTAATTTTTGAAATTGGAAATTCGACAATTTGGTTGAAAATTCAACTATTTTGTTGAAAATTAGTTTCTTATGTTTAAAGGTGCAACTATTTAGTTATAAATGCATCTCTGCGATTGAAAATTCAACTATTTAGTTAAAAATTAATTTTTTTTTGGTTGAAGATTCCTCATTTTAGTTAATAATTTATTTCCCTAGTTCAAAATGAAAAAATAGGGGTGAAAATTCGTCTTTTTGACTGAATTCAACTGTTTTTGGTTACAAATTAATTTCTTTAAATAAAAATGAAACTATTTTATTTTTGGCTGAAAATTGATCTTTTTTTAGTTGAAAATTTATGCATTTTGTTGAAAATTCATCTTTCTTGATAGAAAATTAATCTTTGTGGTTGAAAGTTGATATTTTTGGTCGAAAATTCAACTATTTGGTTCAAAATAAATTTTTGGTGTTGAATATTTATCCTTATAATTAACAATTCATTTATTTGATTGAAAATGTAACTATTTTGTTGAAAGTTCTTTTTGTTGTTGTTGAAAATTCGTCTTTTTGGCACAAAATTAACCTTTATAGATGGAAATTCATCGTTTTGGTTGAAAATTCAACTATTTGGTTAAAAATTCAACAATTTGGTTCAAAATTATTTTTTTTATTGAAGATTCATTTCTTTGGTTAAAAATTTAACTATTTCAACTTTAACTAATTCAACTGCTTGGTTGAAAATTCAGGCATTTTATTGAAAATTCATCTCTTGTGGTAGAATATTAATCTTCTTGGTGAAAAAATCATCTTTTTGATTAAGAATTCATTTCTTTAGTTGAATAATTTAACTATTTTTTTTTTAAATTCGTTTCTTTTGGTAGAAAATTAAACTATTTGGTTCAAAATTCATTTTTTTTTTATTACAGATCCATCCTTATAATTGAAAATTTATTTCTGTGGTTGAAAATTTAACTATTTCAACTTTAAATAATTGAAAATTCATTTCTTTGGTTAAACATTTAACTATTTCAACTTTAACTAATTCAATTGTTTGGTTGAAAATTCATGCATTTTATTGAAAATTTGTCTCTTGTTGTAGGATATTAATCTTTTTGGTAAAAAAATAATCTTTTTGGTTGAAAATTCATTTCTTTAGTTAAAAAATTAAACTATTTTTTTGAAGATTCGTTTCTTTTTGTAGAAAATTCAACTATTTGGTTCAAAATTAATTTCTTTATTAAAGATTCATCCTTATAATTGAAAATTCATTTCTTTGTTTAGAAATTTAACTATTTTATTGAAAATTCTTTTTTTTTTTTTTTTGAAAATTAATTTTTCGAACTGAACATTTAACTATTCTGTGTTTGGTGGAAATTTTATCTTCTCTAGTTGAAAATTCCACTGCTTGGTTGAAAATGCATGAATTTTGTTGAAAATTCATCTTTTGTTGTAGAATATTAATCTTTTTGGTAAAAAAATCATCTTTTTGGTTGACAATTCATTTCTTTAGTTGAAAAATTAAACTATTTTTTTGAAAATTCGTTTCTTTCGGTAGAAAATTGAACTATTTGATTCATAATTAATTTCTTTATCAAAGATTCATCCTTATAATTGAACATTCATTTCTTTGTTTAGAAATTCAACTATTTTATTGGAAATAATTTTGTTGTTGTTGAAAATTAATCTTTTAACAGCAAATTTAACTACTTCGTGGTTGGTTTAAAGTTTATTTTCTTCAGTTGAAAATTCAACTATATGGTTGAAAATTCATGCATTTTATTGAAAATTCATCTTTTGTGATAGAATATTAATTTCCTTAGTGGAAAAATCATCTTTTTGGTTGAAAATTCATTCCTCGAGTTGAAAGATTTAACTATTTTTATGAAAATTCGTTTCTTCTGGTAGAAAATTCAACTATTTGGTTGAAAATTAATTTTTTTATCAAAGATTCATCCTTATAATTGAAAATTCATTTCTTTGTTTAGAAATTGAATTATTTGATTGAAAATTCTTTTTTTTTTTGTAGAAAATTAATTTTTTCAACTGAAAATTCAATTTCTTCGTATTTAGTTGAAAGTTTACCTCCTTTAGTAGACAATTCAAATGTTTGGTTGAAAATTCATGAATTTTATTGAAAATTTGTCTTTTTTTGTAAAATATTAATCTTCTTCGTGAAAAAATCATCTTTTTGGTTGAAAATTCATTTCTTTAGTTCAAAAATTTAACTATTTTTATGAAAATTCGTTTCTTTTGGCAGAAAATTCAACTATTTGGTTCCAATTTCATTTTTTTATTAAAGATTCATCCTTATAATTCAAAATTCATTTCTTTGGTTAAAAATTTAACTTTTTTGTTGAAAATTGTTTTTTTGTTCGTTTGTTGAAAATTAATTTCGTTATTTGAAAAATTTAACTATTTTGTGTTTGGTTGAAAGTATATCTTCGTTAGTACAAAAATTTAACTATTTTTTTAAAAATTCTTTTCTTTTGGTAGAAAATTTAACTATTTGGTTTAAAATTCATTTTTTTCCTGAAAATTCATTCTTATAATTAAAAATTTATTTCTTTGGTTAAAAATTTAACTATTCCAACTTTAACTAATTCAAGTCCTTTTTGATTGAATTCAATTCCAATTAGGTTTAAAACTAATATTTTTTAGTTCAGAATTCAACTATTTAGTTGAAAATTCAAGTATCTAGTTGAAAATTCGTCTTTTTTTGTTGAATTTAACTGCTTTTGATATAAAATATAAATATTTTTGGTTTGAAGTATCGAAGATGAGATTTTTCGTTGACAATTTAACTTTAATTATTGAAATTTGAACTACCTCTGGTTGAAAGTTGAAGTAATGTATTGAAAGTGGAACTAATTGGTTGAAATTTGAACTGCTTTGTTAAAAATTCATTTTTTTTTTTGAAGATTCATCTCTTTGGTAGAAAATAAATTTTTGCATATAATTAGTTTTTCAATTCAAAATTTGACTAATCCATTTTTGGTTGAAAATTGAACTGTTTTGTTGAAAATTCGCCTTTTTGGTTTAAAAATGTTACAATTTGGTTGCATTTTTTTCTTTCTTGACTGGAAAATCTTTCTTACTTGCAAATTTGACTTTTGGGTTTCATAGTTCATCTCTTTTGATTAAAAACTCAATTGTTTTGTTGAACATAAATTTCTTTCGGTTGAGGATTCAACTATTTTGTTGAAAATTTGTCCTTTTTGGTTGAATTCAACTGATTTTAATTTCAGATTGAAATTTTGTTTGGTTGAAATATCAACTCTTATATTTTTCGCTTAGAATTCAGTTTTTAGTTTAAAGTTGAATTACTTACTTTGTTACAAATTCATTTTTAACTGAAAATTCAACTATTTAGTTGAAAATTCAAGTATCTAGTTGAAAATTCGTATTTTTTTGTTGAATTTGACTGTTTTTGAATTAAAATATACATATACTTTTGGTTTGAAGTATCAAAGATGAAATTTTTCGTTAATAATTTATCTTTAATTATTGAAACTTCAACTACCTCTGGTTGAAAGTTGGAGTAATTTGTTGAAAGTTGAACTAATTGGTTGAAAGGTGAACTGCTTTGATTAAAAACTCAATTGTTTTGTTGAAAATAAATTTCTTTCGGTTGAGGATTCAACTATTTCGTTGAAAATTGGTCCTTTTTGGTTGAATTCAACTGTTTTTAATTTTAGATTGAAATTATGTTTGGTTGAAATGTCAACTATTATATTCTTCGCTTGGAATTCATTTTTTTGGTTTAAAGTTGAACTACTTTGTTAAAAATTCATTTTTAACTGAAAATTGAGTTATTCCAATTAGGTTGAAAACTGATACATTTTAGATCAGAATTCAACTATTTAGTTGAAAATTCAAGTATCTAGTTGAAAATTCCTCTTTTTTGTTGAATTTAACTGTTTTTGAATTAAAACATACATATAATTTTGGTTTGAAGTATCAGAGATAAAATTTTTCGTTGATAATTTATCATTAATTATTGAAACTTCAACTACCTCTGGTTGAAAGTTGAACTAATTTGTTGAAAGTTGAACTGTTTGGTTGAAAGTTGAACTGCTTTGTTAAAAATTTATTTTTTCTTTTTTGTTGAAGATTCATTTCTTTGGTCGAAAATACATTTTTTTGTATACAATTAGTTTTTTTAATATAAAATTTGACTATTCCATTTTTGGTTGAAAATTGAACTGTGTTGTTGAAAATTCGCCTTTTTGGTTTAAAAATTACACAATTTGGTTGAATTTTTTTTCTTTTTTGACTGGAAAATCTTTCTTACTTGCAAATTTGACTTTAGAGTTTGATAATTCATCTATTTTGATTAAAATTTCAATTGTTTTTTTGAAAATAAACTTGCTTCGGTTGAGGATTCAACTATTTTGTTGAAAATTTGTCCTTTTTGGTTGAATTCCACTGTTTTTAATTTCAGGTTGAAATTTTGTTTGGTTGAAATATCAGCTATTATATTTTTCGCTTAGAATTCATTATTTGATCTTTTTTAGTTGAGAACTCAACTATTTAGTTGAAAATTCAAGTATCTATTTGAAAATTCTTTTTTTTTCGTTTAATTTAAATGTTTTTGATTTAAAATATAAATATTTTTGGTTTGAAGCATCAAAGATGAAATTTTTCGTTGAAAATTTATCTTTAATTTTCAACCACCTCTGGTTGAAAGTTGAACTAATTGGTTAAAGTTCAACTGCTTTGCTAAAAATGTCTTTTTTTTATTTTTGAAGATTGATCTCTTTGGTCGGAAATAAATTTTTTTGTATACAATCAGTTTTTTAATTTACAATTTGACTATTCCATTTTTGGTTGAAAACTGAACTGTTTTGTTGAAAATTCGCCTTTTTGGTTTAAAAATTTCACAATTGGGTTGAATTTTTTTTCTTTCTTGACTGGAAAATCTTTCTTACTTGCAAATTTGACTTCTGAGATTGATAATTCATTTATTTTGATTAAAAATTCAATTGTTTTGTTGAAAATAAATTTGTATCGGTTGAGGATTCAACTATTTTATTGAAAATTTGTCCTTTTTCCTTGAATTCAACTGTTCTTAATTTTAGATTGAAATTTTGTTTGGTTGAAATATCAACTGTTATATTTTTCGCTTAGAATTCATTTTTTAGTTTAAAGTTGAATTACTTCGTTGAAAATTCAGTTTCAACTCAAAATTGAGCTATTCCAATTAGGTTCAAAACTGATCTTTTTTAGTTGAGAATTCAACTATTTAGTTTAAAATTCAAGTATCTAGTTGAAAATTCGTTGTTTTTTTTTCGTTTGATTTAAATGTTTTTGATTTAAAATATAAATATTTTTAGTTTGAAGTATCAAAGATGAAATTTTTCTTTGAAAATTTATCTTTAATTTTCAAGTTAATTTTTTCGGTGGAAATATCAACTATTACACTTTTCTTTGAGAATGCATTTTTTTATATGGAAGATTCGTCACTTTTGTTGAAAATATAAATATTTTGTTGAAAATTCCTTTTTCTTTGTTCAAAATTAATTGTTTTAACAGAAAATGTAACTCTTTAAAATATAATTAGAAAAAAAATCTTTTGTATTAACTTAATTGATCTTCTAGTTGTAAGGAGAAATTTTAAACTATCAGGAAAAATGAAAAATTATTCAAGGAAAAGTCAGGGAATTTCGAAATTAAAATTTTGTAGAAATCCTGAATAGGGAAGATACTATTTTTTTAAACAAATTTTATCTCTGCAATAAAATAATTTTTTTTGTCGTATTAATATTTAAGTAACAAAAAGTGTAAAAAAATGTGATTTGAAAAAGGAATAAAGTTCAATTTTGAAGTGACATTATAGATAACTTTACCTCCTGATCTCCTCGAAAATATCTATTTTCAAAGTTCCTAAAAATAGGTTCTTGTTAGATTCTTCTTGTACATGGAAATCAGCTGCCAAAAGATTCTTATGTTCTATATTAATATCTTGAAATCTCGATTCATTAGGTTTCTTATCAAGAGCTTAAAAATTTTAAAGATGAAATTAAATCAATCATATTTTTTTAATCAAAATCTAAGATAAGAGATGAATATTATATTCTTAGATAATAATAATGAATTATAAAAAGGATTATCAAATTGATATCAGGGCAGAAGGAAACGAATGAAAAATTCCGAAAAATTAAATTCCCGAATTGGAAAATTCCCGAATAATGAATTTCCCGAATAATAAAATTCCAGAATTGGAAAATTCCCGAATAGTACAATTTCCGAATAATAAAATTCCCAAATTTGAAACTTCCCGAATAATAAAATCCCCGAATAATAAAATTCCCGAATAATAAAATTCCCGAAAAATAAAATTCCAGGATTGGAAAATTCCCGAATTATAAAATTTCCGAATAATAAAATTCCCGATTCTGTGAAATTCCAAAATTGGAAAATTCCCGAATATTGAAATTTCTGAATTATAAAATTCCCTAACTGGAATATTCTGGAATAATGAAATTTCCGAATAATAAAATCCCCAAATTGGAAAATTCCCGAATAATGAAATTCCCAAATTTGAAAATTCCCGAATAATAAAGTTCCCGAATTATAAAATTCCACAATTGGTAAATTCCCTAATTATAAAAATCCCGACTAATAAAATTCCCGAATAATAAAATTCCAGAATTGGAAAATTCCCGAATTATAAAATTCTCGAATAATAAAATTCCCCAATTGGAAAATTCCCGATTAATAAAATTCCCGAACATTTTATAATACTACCAAATTGGAAAATTCCCAAATTATAAAATTCTCGAATAATAAAATTCTCGAATTGGAAAATTCCCTAATAATAAAATTCCCGAACATTTTATAATACTAACAAATTGGAAAATTCCCAAATTATAAAATTCTCGAATAATAAAATTCTCGAATTGGAAAATTCCCGAATGATAAAAAAATTTTTTTTAATTTTTAAAAATATAAACAAATAAAAAAAAATTTCGGAACATTTCATAATATTACCGAATTGGAAAATTCCTGAATAAGAAAATTCCTGAATTATAAAATTCTCGAATAATAAAATTCCCAAATTGGAAAATTACCGAACATTTTATATTACTACCGAATTGGAAAATTCCCAAATAATAAAATTGCCGAATTGGAAAATTCCCGAATAATGAAATTTCCGAACATTTCATAATATTACCGAATGGGAAAATTCCCGAATAGGAAAATTCCCGAATTATAAAATTCTCGAATAATAAAATTCCCGAATTGGAAAATTCCCGAATAATAAAATTCCCGAATTGGAAAATTCCCGAATTATAAAATTCTCGAATAATAAAATTCCCCAATTGGAAAATTCCCGAGTAATAAAATTCCCAAACATTTTATAATACTACCAAATTAAGAAAATTCCCAAATTATAAAATTCTCGAATAATAAAATTCTCGAATTGGAAAATTCCCTAATATTAAAATTCCCGAACATTTTATAATTCTAACAAATTGGAAAATTTCCAAATTATAAAATTCTCGAATAATAAAATTTTCGAATTGGAAAATTCCTGAATAATGAAATTTCCAAACATTTCATAATATTGCCGAATGGGAAACTTTCCGAATAAGAAAATTCCCGAATTATAAAATTCTCGAATAATAAAATTACCGAATTGGAAAATTCCCGAATAATAAAATTCCCGAACATTTCATAGTATTACCGAATTGGAAAATTCCCGAATAAGAAAATTCCCGAATTATAAAATTCTCGAATAACAAAATTCCCGAATTATAAAATTCTCGAATAATAAAATTCCCGAATTGGAAAATT
Organism: Andricus grossulariae; assembly: GCA_011634705.1. Lineage (NCBI taxonomy): Eukaryota > Metazoa > Arthropoda > Insecta > Hymenoptera > Cynipidae > Andricus > Andricus grossulariae. Next base: position 70,889,941 of record JAABKJ010075445.1, on the reverse strand, counting down.
CCTGAACATTTTATATTACTACTTAATTGGAAAATTCCCAAATAATAAAATTGCCGAAAAATAAAAAAGCCGAATTGGAAAATTCTCGAATAAGAAAATTCCCGAATTGGAAAATTCACGAATTATAAAATTCTTGAATGATAAAATTCCCGAATTGGAAAATTTCCGAATAATAAAATTCCCGAACATTTTATAATACTACCAAATTGGAAAATTCTCAAATAAAAAAATTGCCGAAAAATAAAAACCGTGAATTGGAAAATTCCCGAATAAGAAAATTCCCGAATTGGAAAATTCCCGAATTATAAAATTCTCGAATAATAAAATTTCCGAATAATAAAATTCCTGAACATTTTATAATACTACCGACGGAGTCTCTCTGGGTGGGTATTCCACCATTCTGCTCCCTTCCTAGACTTAATTGTGCTTGTAGGGCAATTGTTCTTATATGATGTAGTCAGAGCCCTTTGCAGAAAATGCGCGGCGTGATCCAACTCATGAATGGTACCACAGCTTGTGGGAAATTTCGCAAGCCTGCCTTTGAGTTTCTCTTTATACGAGTCCCAAAGTGTATTTCTATGGTTTCTGACCTTAGAAACCACCGGTTTTCCTAGGCTTAATCGAAACATGATATATTTGTGGTTCGAGAGAGAATCCTCATCGGACACTCTTCAGTCCACTACCCTGCTCCTCAGTGCACCCGAACATAGAGTCAAATCGAGAACCTCGCTCCTGTTTTTAGTGTGGAATATGGGAGTATCACTCCGATTGAGAATTTCCAGCTCTGTGCCTGCTATATATTCAATTAAATCTTTTCCTCTAACGCTGATGTTCGTGATTCTCCACACCGTTTGGTGAGAGTTTGCATCAGAGCCCAACAGCAGAGGGATTTTATTCTCCTGCCAGTGCAGAATCATAGCCTTTACCTCTCTAGAAGGCGGAGGTTCCCCGACATCGCCAGGGAAATAGGCCGAGGCGATGAACACCAAGGCCTTCCTCCGCTTCTGCCCATGAGTCACGCCCTGAAAACAGTGAAATCTTTAGAGCAGAATTTGAGCACCAAAATCGCATCCACACCCTTGACGGCTATGCATGCTCTGGGCGTTTTTTTTCGAGCAGTCCCTTATATATGGAGCCACACCCTGACAAGCCACAAATCCTTTTCCTGCATCACCAGGGTTCTTGGATTAGAGAAAGCCCTGTCTGCGTCACAGACGTGCGTCTGGCTAGAGCCGCCGAGGCGCCCTTGCCGCGATTAAAACTAATCTGCATCATGGAGATTCCCGTCTCACCCATTGACAGGCTAATTCAGGGCAACTCCAGGTGCTTCTTATTCCCCTGCGGAGCCCACTTAAGTCCCTTGGAAGGTCACTCTACTCGCTCCTAGATAGGGGCGGTAATCGAGAGCCGCAAGGTCTCTGATTGAGGATTCAGGAAGACCCACGACTAGAATCCAGCCTCTCCCCTTCGGCCTGGAACCCTGCCTTTCGGAATAAACTTTCCATGAATCAGTTCGCAAAGACGGGTTCTGAAATCTCAGGCGCCACAGAACGACCGCCAGACTCTCTGGGGTGCCGGGAATCAGTACGGTTGCTCTACGCTACCTCTGCAGACACTCCACCCCTTTGACTTCCAAGTTCAGGCCCTCTTTTGGCCTAAACGTTGGGGCTTTTTCCACTATCCAGTCTCGCAAACAGATGTCTGCAGCCTTCACTACAATGGCCTCCAACCTGATGCAGATGTCATTAAATCATTGAAGAGATTTCATCCCTCATCCTGTCCAACTCCTCGAGAGTTAGACAGTTCTCAGGATAACACGACGCAACGACAACCTTCACCAAGGTGCTTTCAGCCATCTGCGCGAAAGTAAGGCTCTGTGTTTCCAGAGCCTTCTGCCGTTTCAACTCGCTGTTTGGGGGAGTTTCTCTGGAGCCCTTTTTCCTCTTGCCAATAGAATTAGCCTGAGGATTTGCCCCAGGTGAGGTTTCTGCAGCCACTGCCCCGTGTGGGGTGCCTTGGCTGCTGTTTGCGAGACGCGCTTTGCGGTTTCTTCTTTTTTGTGCTTCGCAACGTTGCCTTATCCTCACGCAGAGTTCCTTTGGCTGCACTTCTGCGGCTTTGACAAGATTTCGTCCACTTTTATCTTTAGTTCGCACCGCCTCTTAAGAAGCCTCCCAGTTTTCGCGGTGGGTTAGAAGACGGTTCCGCAACCAGCCCTCATTGGTTTTGGTTTGTTTTGACTTTTGAGGATTAATTTGCGTCCCACGAGACGCTAGAAAAATAAAATCACACCTCACACCTCACAGTGCAGCTCCTCTGGTTCACCTATTTCAGATCTACAGTCTAATGAGACCCGTAATTCTTCCCACCAGCTACAAGGTCACGCGATCCCTAGGGAAGGCACATCGCTAGTAACAGGTATTAATTATATCTTTCTGATCAACAATATTGAAAATCGTGATATTGTTTTAAATGCGATTGAATGCAATCTCTAAACTTCAAACTCAGTTCCCTGATTTTACTAAATAAATACTAGAACGATATATTTTTAGATACTTAGCGGTATTCGCTTGGTAAATGAAAGTGTGTATATGCAGAGGGAAAAGTTGCTTAATTTAATAATTTTTGTCTAGAATGAAATTTTCGAATGGTGAACTAATGCTGACTTGGGACGTTTTTATGACGATAATGGTCCGATCTGAAAGAAATATACTTTTCAGTATTTTTTTAAGCCACTGTTAATTGTTAAATTTAAAATATGAATTGGATATTTTTTGCTTTAAATATTCAAGAATTTCATTTGAGGAAATAGTTTTTTCAGCGTATAAAGTATTTCTTTGACTTTGAAATAGATTTCTTTCCATCAATTTGCATTTGCTTTGTTCAAAGAAGTATTTATTTCAATTCATGGAACATGTATTTGGATCGTTGAGTCATTTATTTGCGTTAAAATGTATATTTTCGTCTTAATTCAATATTTTTGTTATATATATAATCTCACAAATAGTCCATTTGAGTACCAGTTTCTGTCTTCTTTAGTTTGCTAACTTCAGATTGATGAATGATCTGAGATAGCGAACTGAACTGATTCCGAGATGGCATTGTTTGAATTGTTCCAAGCTTCAATATTATTACGAAGTCCATGAATGAGGTGCTGACTTGACTCAGGCCAGCACCTACACTATATAAAAATTTGGAAAAATTAAAAATAAAACAGAACAGAATCTTAGGCTTTTTTGGGCTCTTGAGCGCACCAACAACCAATTTACAAAAAGAACCCTTACTGAAAATAAAATTACCCTCTACGTACAAACTCAGATTCGGAAAAGACGAAGTACACCAGAATTTCGGGCTTATTTTGGGCTCTCCAACGCACCAAACAAATTTTTTCCAAAACCACACCTATGCACTAACAAACCAACCCCTCAGTAAAAACACATACCTCGAAAATACAAACAAGAAAGTAGTGTTGGGCTTTTCTTGGGTTTTCAAATGCTTGATTTTTTGTTGTTGACATCTACGTGATGTCATGGGGTTGCTTTTCAATTGTGAAGGTTGGAGACCAAAAATTGGGGATGGTACTTTTGAGGAGCCCAAAAATCAGACACTCTATTTCCACTGTGAATTTCTGAAGAAGATTATTTTTTGACAAAGTCATATCCACGTGATGGCATGGGGCCTTTCAACTGTAAGTGCTGGAGTCCAAAAATCGGTGTTGATATTTGTGAGGAGCCCAAAAATCAGAGACTCTATTTACACTGTAAAATTATGAAACATATTATTTTCTGACAAAGTCATATCTACATGAACTCACGGGGTTGATTTTCAACTGTAAGGGTTGGGGCATAAAAGTCAGTGTCGGTATTTTTGAAATTCCCGAAAATCAAAGACTCTATTACACAATAAAATTTTGAAAAAGATCATTTTTTGACAAAGTCATATCTACGTGGTGTCAAGGGGTTACTTTTCAACTGTAAGGGTTAGAGCCTTAAAATCGGTGTCGATATTTGCGAAGGGCCCAAAAATCAGAGACTCTATTTACACTGAAGTTTCTGAAAAAGATTATTTTTTAAAAAAGTCATATCTACGTGGTTTCAAGGGGTTACTTTTCAACTGTAAGGGCTGGAGCCCAAAAATCGATGTCGATATTTTTGAGAAGCTCAAAAATCAGAGACTCTATTTACACTGTAATTTATGAAAAACATTATTTTCTGACAAATTCATATCTACGTGGTGTCAAGGGGTTGCTTTTCAACTGTAAGGGCTGGAGCCCAAAAATCAGTGTCGATATTTTCGCAGGGCCCAAAAATCGGACACTTTATTTCACTTTGAAATTCTGAAAAAGATCATTTTTTGACAATGTCATATCTACGTGGTGTTAAGGGTATGCTTTTCAACTGTAAGGGTTGGAGCTCAAAAATCGGTCTCGATATTTTTGAAGAACGCAGAAATCGGAGACTTTATTACACTTTAGAATTCTGAAAAACATTATTTTTTGAAAAAGTCATATCTACGTGATGTCATGGGGTTGCTTTTCAACAGTAAGGGTTGGAGCCAAAGAATCAGGGTTGATATTTTTGAGAAGCTCAAAAATCAGAGACTCTACTAACACTGTGAATTTCTGAAAAAGATTATTTTTTGACAAAGTCATTTATACGCGATGACATGGGGTTTTCTTTCAACTGTGAGGGTTGGAATCAAAAAATCGGTGTTGATATTTTTGAGAAGCCCAAAAATAAGAGACTAAGTTTACACTGTAAATTTCTGATAGAGATTATTTTTTGACAAAGTCATATCTACTTGAACACATAGGGTTGTTTGTCAACTGTAAGGGTTGGAGCCCAAAAATCCATGTCGATATTTTTGGAGAGCCCAAAAATCAGAGACTCTGTTCACACTGTATATTTCCGATCGAGATTATTTTTTGACAAAGTCATGTCTACTTGAACTCATGGGGTTGTTTTTCAACTCTAAGTGTTGAATTCCAAAAATCAGTGTCGATATTTTTGAGAAGCTCAAAAATCAGAGACTCTATTTACACTGTAAAATTCTGAAAAAGATTATTTTTTGACAAAGTCATATCTACGTGATGTCAAGGGGTTACTTTTCAACTGAAAGAGTTGGAGCCGAAAAATCGGTGCCGATATTTTTAAAGAGCCCAAAAATCTGAGACTTCATTTCACATTGAAATTCTGAAAAAGATTATTTTTTTTACAAAGTCATATCTACGTGGCGTCAAGGGGTTGCTTGTCAACTGTAAGAGTTGGAGCCCGAAAATCGGTGTCGATATTTTTGGAGAACCCAAAAATCAGAGACTCTATTTACACTATAATTTCTGAAAAAGATCATTTTTTTAGAATACCATATCTACGTGGTGTTGATATTTTTGAGAAGCCCAAAAATAATAGACTCTATTTACACTGTAGATTTCTGATTAAAATTATTTTTTGACAAAGTCATATCTACTCGAACTCATTAGGTTGCTTGTCAACTGTAAGAGTTGGAGCCCAAAAATCGGTGTCGATATTTTTGGAGAACCCAAAAATCATAGACTCTATTTACACTGTAATTTCTGAAAAAGATCATTTTTTGAGAAAGCCATATCTACGTGGTGTTGATATTTTTGAGAAGCCCAAAAATAACAGACTCTGTTTACACTGTAGATTTCTGATTAAGATTATTTTTTGACAAAGTCATATCTACTCGAACTCATTAGGTTGCTTGTCAACTGTAAGAGTTAGAGCCGAAAAATCAGTTTCGATATTTTTAGATTTGGAACTACACCTGGTGTAGTTCGTTTTTTTTTTAGATTGAGTTTGTACATAGGGGGTACTTTTATTTTAAGTGGGGACGGTTTCTGGAAATTGGTTTTGACGCGTTCAAGAGCCCAAAAATGCCCAAAATTCTGTGGTGTTTGATTTTTAAATGTCTATTTCTAGAGGTTGTAATTAGCCGTGGCTAGAGGTTGTAATTTACCGTTTCCGTTTTTACTGGAAAACGTTTTTACCTTTGCTAATTGTTGTTATTGAAGATTTCTAGAGATCGTTATTCTTCGTTGCGAGGTAGTTGCTTTTATCGTTGCTAAGTGATGCCTTTGTCCTTTGCTAGGGCCTATTACTGATCGCTGCTAATGTAGGTCATTGGTGGATTCTAATAGTTGTTATTGATAAAGGTAGTTAGTAAACCTTGCTAGTGGATGTTATTGGTCGATTTGAAGGGTTTTTCACTGTTGCTAAGGATGTTATTGCCCGTTGCTAGGAGACCTTAGTATAAGTTTCTAAGGGTTATTATTAAACATTTGTATGGGTTATTATTACTCCTTGCTAAGTGTTGTTACTGACAGATATTAAGGGTATTTTTGTCCGTTATTAGGGGATCTTATTAGCCCTTTGTAGCGGATGGTGTAATTTGTTGCGGACGGTCTTTATTGGCCGTTGCTCAGTCTTCTCAAAGGCTGCTAGGGGATGTGATTGATAAGGGTTGTTATTGGGAGCTGCTAGAATTTATTATTTTTTATTGCTAAGTAGTTAGCTTGATCGTTGTTAAGGGTTATTTTTGTCCGTGGCTAGGGCTTGTCACTGACCGCTGCTAGTGGATGTTCTCGGTCGTTCCTAATAGTAGTTATTGATGTTTGCTCAGGGTTTGTATTGACCATCCCTTGAAAGTTGTATTGATGGTTGATAAATGTTGTAACTAAACTTTGCTAGGGGATTTTATTACCCGATTCTAAAGGTTGTTATCGACGTTGCTAAGGAAGTTATGGCATGTAATTAGCTCTTGCTAAGTGTGATTATTCACCGTTCCTAGGAATATGTATTGATCTTATATAAGGGTTGGTAATTTATTATAAGTAGGAAGACAGCCGAAAATTTTAAATTCCAGGAATCAGGAAATTCTCAAAGGAATAAAATTCCGGACAGTTAATGACATTAGCGAATTAAAAAATTTCCAAACCAAAACTGACGATGTTATATAATATCTTACACTGTAAAATTTATGATACAAGGAAATCTCCAAATCTAAATCATTAAACAATTTTCAAATAAATAAAATAATTACATGTGGGGCTAAAGACGACGTCAGGGTACCGTGCCATACCTGATAGCTCAGCTGACCCTTTCTATTGTAAGGTGCTCGAACCGGAGATTAAAAACGAATAAAAACGATTAAAAAAAACTAAGCAAATAATATTTGACATTAACTTATTTATTTTACAAATTAGAAGCTGCAATTAAGTAGAGAATATTTTTCTAGAGAATATAAATTTCGTTTTCAGAAAATCCCATAATTTTGGTAAGAAACGACAAGAAAAAAAAATGATGGAAAATAGTGAATAATAATATTGCAAATCTACAATGTATAATTAAGAACATTTTTGCGAGCTCTGATTACACGCGCAAATATTACACCAAGATTAGATAAGAATCTCATAATTAAAAAAGCATTGGAAAATTTTTGTTTCGAAATTTCATACCTATCTCCCTCAAATTCGTTCGAATCTGCAAAAAACAAATCCATATTTTTAAATAATATTCGGCGGTTCCGCCAGCCCCATAAAGTTTAACTCCTATTTCCCATAGGAAAAAAAGACGCTTCAGTAAATTTCATTCAGAATCATCAATAGTAGGTGAGTCGAGTAGAACTCAACACTCATCTCCAAAATTAGCTACAGAATAAAAATAAATTAATAATTTTTGAATATCACCCACATAAGTCTGTTTTATAGGGTCTCAAAATACCCATTCATTAAAAATTAGGTTTGAAAAGTTTCTAACGCAGTTTTTCCGAAAAATACTAATAAGGGATAGTTTACTTTTGTGAAGAACCCTGCAACACGCCAACTTTAGAATTTGACTTTCTTAATGAGTAAATAATTTTGATAAATATTTTATTATTTTTGCAATTTTTACAAGGCAAAAATTAAAAAAAAATCATTTTTACCCTTATAAAAAATAAGGGATGCAAGCCCTGAGGGTCAAAATGCAATAAATATTATCGGCGTTTGATAATAAATAATTTCCAATCTGTTTCAAAAAAAAATTTGCATAGGAACAGAGATATATTAAAAAAACTGTTTTTGGGGATGAACTTTAGGGTTGATTTCCACCCATTTAAATTTTTTGTCAGCAGAAAAGATAATAAACGCATCTTGTATTTTTTTGTGATCTAAAACATAGCGACGCTTTATTGAAGCCGGTGACAGACACTTTGATAACCTTCCTTGTAGGAGAAGATATTAAGAGATAAGATAATAAAGAGAAGAACCATGATAAATTGTTCAAATAGTGAGGTTTGGTAATTTGCATTCATTATTATCTCACTAAGTAAAAAAATGACAAAAAGTAAAAAATTTTATAAAAACTTCAACTATCTATCATTAATATGGAAGAATATAGTGGTAGACAATACGAATTTGTTCAAATAATTATGTTTGTAGACCTGAAATTATTATTACCTCACTCTAATCGAAAATTGGGTCAAAAGTGAGAAATTTTAGAAAAAACTTCAAACTTTGAAGCATTATCGTGAGATAATATAGTTACAAATGATAATCAATTGTTTGAATAACTATTTTTTTCAAATTAAATTGACTATTTCCTCGCTGTAACTAAAAAGCTGAAAACAAGTTTCTACATTTGGAAAAAACTGCGACTTTCTAGCTCTATTCTAAAAGAAAGTTTCTATAAACAATTATAAATTGTTTAAACTTCAATTATTTCGTTGAAAATGCAACTGTTTTTGGTTGAGATTAATCTTTTTTGTTTAAAATTCGATCATTTGGTTAAAAATTCAACTGTTTGGTCAAAAATTTAATTATTTTATTGGAAGTAACATTTAAATTAGCTTAAAAATAGATAACTCAGTCAAATTTCAACCAATTAGAATTTTTTTTAAATTTGTGTTACAGCTTAAAAAATGAGAAATTTCAAGATATTTTCTTTAGCGTTGTGATTTTCCACCGTCATAAAAGAAGAATCACCCAGAAACGGGGTTTTGTCCCTAAAATCAGATTTTTCGGCATGTTTCGTGAAAATTATCTTTTTATTGTATAAAAAGGTAGTTTGCAAAATTAATTTGTTTGTCCTGGAAAACCTGGAATAGTCCTGGATTATTTTTTTTTTGTTGAAAAAAGTCTAGACACCCTGGTTAAATCCTCAACCAAAACAGATTAATTTTCAACCAAACGGGTGCATTTTTAAACCAAAAAATTAGCCTTCTACGAAACATTTGAATTTTCAACGAAATAGTACAATTTTTAACCAAAAAGATGAATTTTGAACACTAGAGATTAATTTTCTACCCAAAAGAAGACAAATTCTTAACAAAATAAATTTTTTAAAAAGAGTTGAATTTTTAACCCAGAAGATTAATTTTCTTCCAGAAAAGACAAATTTTCAACAAAATACGTAAATTTTCAACAAAATACATACATTTTTTACCAAAAAGTTGATTTTTGAACCAAGAAGATTACTTTTCTACCAAAAAAGACGAATTTTCAAAAAATTACATAAGTTTTAACTAAATAGTTTAAACGATGAACTTGATGTTAGTCCAAATTTTATTTGATTAATTTCTAGTTTATTTATTTTTTTCGTTTCTACAAGTTTTGAATTAAATATTTGATTTTTTAAACCAAAAAAGGTTAATTTGAACCAAAAGTGGAGTAGTTAAGTTTTCATTTGAGACAATTCATTTTCAATCAAAAAAGTTTTAATTTTTTACAAAAAAGTTCAATTTTGTACCAAATAGTTGAATTTTCAAGCCAAAAATTTCAAACAAAAAGTTGGTTTTGAACCAAATTTATTAATTATCAACTAAAACGATGAATCAGCAACTAAAAAAATTATTTTGCTAACAAAAGAGTTCAACTTCGAACCAAGGAGTTGAATTTTCAACCTAAAAAGATGAATTTTCAACAAAAAATGCAATAGTTGATATTTCAACAAAAGAGAAGATTTTAATTTAAAATTAAAAACTGTTGGATTTTACAAACAAAAAACGAATTTTCAACAAAATACTTGAATTCTTAAATCAAACAGATTAATTTTCAAGCAAACTGTTGGATTTTTAAACGAAAAAATTGATTTTGCAGCAAAAAATAATTTTCAACAAAATAGTTAAATTTTCTACCAAATTATTGAATTTTCAACAAAAAAGTGAATTTTTAAAAGAAAATGATTAATTATTTTGTTGGAAATGCAACTATTTTGTTAAACAGTCATCTTTTTTGGTCAAATATTTAACTACTGGATTGAAAGTTGGACTACTTTGTTAAAAGTTCATTTTTTGGTTGAAGATTCACCTCTTTCTTGGATGACAATTTAACTATTTTGGTGAAAATTAGTTTCATTTTTGGTAGTAAATTAATTTTTTTCACTGAAAATTTAACTATTTCATTTTTGATGAAAATGTTATCTTTTTTAGTTAAAAAGTCATCTGGTGTAAAATTAATCTTTTTTAGTTCATTGTTCGTCTTTTTTTTGTAGATTGAAGATTCATTATTTTCATTGAAAAGTCATCTCTGGTTGAAAATTAATCTACTTTTCCAAGAAAATTTTTTTGTTAGAAATAATTTTCTTGTCTGAAAATGTAACTATTTCTTTTTTGGATAAAAATTGCTATTTTAAATTGAAAATCTACTTTTTATAATTAAAAATTAATCATTTTTGGTAGCAAATTTATCTTCTTGGTTAAAAATTCATCCTTTTCGGTTGAATTCAACTGTCTTTTTATTTTAAATAAAAAAGTTTTGTTGAAATATTGAGTATTACATTTTTCGTTGAGAATCACATTTTTTTGTTAAAAAATCAACTACTTGATTTAAAGTTGAATTATTTTGTAAAAAATTAATTTTGTTGTTGTTGAAGATTCACCAGTTCAGTTTAAAATTCGACTATTTGATCGTAAAATTAATTTTTGGGTTGAACATTCGTATATTTTGTTGAAAATTTGTCTTTTGGCAGAAAATTAATTTTGTTGTTGAAAACTCATCCTTTTTGTTTAAAAATGCAACTGTTTGTTTGAATATTCAACTATTTAATTCTAAAATTTAACTATTCGGGTTAAAAATCATCTATTTTTGGTAGAAATTTCATCTTCTTTGGATAAAAATTACAACTGTTTTGTTGAAAATTAATGTGTCTTGGTAGAGGATTCAACTTTTTTTTTGGAAATCCACCTTTTTTGATTGAAACATCAACTATTATATGTTTTGTTAAGAATTCATCTTTTCTGGTTGAAAATTGAACTACTTGGTTAAACGTTTAAATTGAATTTTTTACCAAAAAATAAAAATTTTCAATAAATTACATACATTTTCAACTAAATATTTTGACCAATGTATGTGATGTTTATCAAAATTTTATTTCTTTAATTTTTAGTCTATATTTTTTTTTGTTTCTAAAAATTTTGAATTAAATACTTGAATTTTGTAGCTGAAAAATATAAATCTTCAACCAAAAATGATGTAGTGTAATTTTTATTGAAATTTCAATTTTTTGATCAACGCCTAACTAGACGCAACCTACTTTACCTTGAGGAAAACCAAGAGACAATTGCTCATATGCATAATCAGGTGCTCGGTAAATGAAAGAAACCCTGTATAGGTTTTACCGATATAAAATAATTAGATATTACCGCTTAATCGATACATATCTATATGCTGATAAACTTAATGTATTAGATACCAGATATATCGGTAACAGGCATATGTACATGCAGGTAAACAAATGTATTTTAATATTTTGATGTTTCAGAGTCAACATATTATTCACCTCATAATTTATAATATGCAGGGAACAAGTGAATGATTATGTAAATGGTGAGTCGTGTTATAACCAAGTGTGTCTGACTAGATACATGGACCATAGTAAAGTGAGCATATAGAATCTGTATTCTGAAGGAGCAAGAGATGAGATAGACGATCACCGGGAGAATAAGTAGAGGGAACTTACATATTAGTCGCTTGCGCGATACAATACTCACTAGCGTGAATCATTAAAAACTCAATATTCTAAATCGTATGTGGTCAATGCACTATTGGCAACGTACATGCTCATTCTACTATGAGCTTAGGTTCGGGCATAAAGAACTATATAAACCCTAGAGTTACCCCTGTTAATTGTCCTGACCTTTCAAGCAGTCATGCTGTCAACTTGATCTTCGAAGTATGAAGCGCTTTAATTATGTCGTGATTCTTAAAACATTAGGAAATATTCCTTAAAGAAGAACCAGTCTGAATGAGTCGCGTTATTTTTACATCACCGTGAAATAGTTAACAAAGTTTCGAGTTGGGAACAAAGTTCCTTCGGATGAGGCTTTCGGTCGACGTATGAATCATTTTTCGGATAAAGTCCGTTGGTTGAACATTCGTAAAAAAAACTCAAGACTGCATTAGATATCTGTTATGAATCCTGTATCACTCTACAAGTGAATTTTAATTGGGAATTTCTTCACTAATACCCAAACTAACTCTGCGAGAGGATCTTGCCGTTGTCCTCTGACAATTCAGACGCTAGCGGCAACGCTTACTACTTTCCCTTGCCCTTTTTCGACTAGAAAGGTTAATGTATGTTTTTAATGTATCAATTTATTGGCTATCTATTCTTCGCGTATGCTAAACATTATACAATCTGGACTACGTAATCAGCAACACCGGTCTCTCTCTCTTTCTCAAATTTCCGTACTACCCTCGCCTCTTATTCAAAGTGTGACAATTGCGTCACAGATACAATCGTTAATGTAATAAAAATAATAAAGTTTTCTTATGATTTGAAAAATTGAAATGGTAGTATCAGTTTTATCTTGTGGAAGAAAAGAAATGATTTTTTATAAGAAAAGATTAAAACTTACAAATAATAATGGTTTTAATAATATTTATTGTTATTGATATTTTTCCTACTGTCTCCTCTTATCAGTTTGTGAAAAGTGCTTGAATTTCATTAAAGAAGGGTAGAAAGGCAGAAGGAGGTAACGGACGAAATGGGGAATGTGCAGGAAAGCGAAAAAACATTGTGTGAAGTGAAAATCGTAATTTAAAAAAATCTGCTTCGGAGCTGAACGTATTGCCTGATCGATTCGAAAAACATTTTATTGAAAAAAGCTTCCAGTTATTGGAAAATATTGTGCAAATGTGATAATGCCAGGTTCATACTTTCTTTCAGCCGCTGCTAAGGCCAATTACATAAGAAAAAATGAAAATATTAATAAGCTAAGCTGTTTACCTCAGAAGGCTCTAGAAATTTGGTTCATACTACTCATTGATAAGAAACATGTGCAAAACGTATGTAAAAACGAAAATTATTTGATGTGTTGAAAAATGGTTCTCAGGATAACTAAAATAAAATAATGATAAAGATGAAAAATTGAACAGTAATCACTAATAGATTCATTTAATTTATCGGGTGCGAAGGAAAAAACAAGTGATGAGAATGTATTCGTTAAAGCCGAAAAAACTTAAACAAAAGCAGGGTGGCAATTTTAAAAGTGATACAGTCACGTAAATATGAAGTGATGCAAAGTACTGCAAACCTAAATTAAAGTATAAATTCAACGAAACATATTGACATATCAAATTATTTATGTAACGCAGGCATAATTTACGAGTTTTATCAGCATCTTTTCAGTTCTGGAAGTAGCCGTTTATACGACAGGAGGACTGGACAGAGAATGCGCATGTGCGGCATGGTGAGGTGTAGAATAATAGTTTTCCGCGTATGCGCCTTCGCTGTCGCACATTGAAAGTAGAAATTCCTTATTTAGTTATCATTATTGTGGAAGGTCTATGCTTAAAACGTGAGTTAACAATAAAGACCGACCGCAAAGCACGAGATTTGACAGACGTGCGCGACGAAATTTCTTTTTTATTACCAGTGTAGAGAATTTTGGTTCATACACGTAATACTATGAAACTCTTAGCGATCGTGTATGTGCTTGATACTGGACATTCTGCGATTTCTTTTGTGGTCAATTCTTCAACCGCACCGCTATCCATGTTAATTTTCGCCCGTTTTGGGCCAAAAAATGTCGGTTTCCATATTCCACGAAAATACGTTTGTTTGTTCTTGTTTTTTTGCAGTATTGCACACACATCACCACTGGACGTTGATAATACAATTTGCTCTTCGGCTGGTATGGGCAAACCTGCATTATTTTTCGATTTAAATTCAATTGGTTTATTGGGAGGAAAAACATATCTTCGAAGTTCGAATATCCGGTTCTCATTATTTAAGGGTATAAGTCGAATAGATCCAAGATCTTCAAATCTATAACTATTTTGTGGATAATTGATCTATTCTGTTGAAAACTCGTCTTTTTGCGAAGAAATTAATCTTATTTTTTGAAAATTCATCTTTTTGACTCTGAACTCAACTATTTTGTTAATAACTCGTCTTTTTTGGTTTAATTTAACTGGAAAACCCCCTTTTTTTTGTTGAAAATAATTTTCTTAAACTAAAAATATAACTATGCCATTTTAGGTTGAAAAATTATCTTTTTTAATTGAAAACTTATCTTTTTTAGTTGAAAATTCAACTATTTTGTTAAATATTAATATATTCATTTGAAAAATTAACTGCTTAGTGGAAAATTAACTTTTTGTTAAAAATTCATAGTATCCGTTTGAAAATTCAACTTTTTTGTGGAAAATTTATCTATTTTGTTGAAAACTCGTCTTTTTGGTTAGAAAATTAATCTTCTTTTTTGAAAATTCATCTTTTTGGCTCTGAATTCAACTATTTTGTTAATAACTCGTCTTTTTTGGTTTAATTTAACTGGAGGAAAATTAATTTTTTGGTTGAAAACTAATTTTTCAAACTAAAAATGTAACTATGCAATTTTAGGTTGAAAAAATATAATTTTTAAATGAAAACTTATCTTTTTTAGTTAAAAATTCAACTATTTTGTTGAAAACTAATATATTTTTTTGAAAAATATACTACATGGTGGAAAATTAACTTTTTTATTGAAAATCAATCGTGTCGGGTGAAAAATTCAACTTATTTTGTGTAAAATTCATGTATTTTGTTGAAAATTCATCTTTTTGAGCAGAAAATTAATCTTTTTCCAAAATTCATCTCATTGGCTGTGGATTCAACTACTTTGTTCATAAATCGTCTTTTTTTATTCAATTTAACTGGTCGAAAATTCGCTTTTTTTTTTGTTGAAAATGTAACTATTCCATTTTTGTTTTAATTTTTATTTTAATTCAACTATTTGCTTAAAAAATCGACTATTTATTTTAGTAGACAATTCAAATACTTGGTTAAAAAATAAAATATTTATTTAAAAACTTTACTGCTCAGTAGAAAATTCACATTTTGTTGAAAATTAATTGTGTCGGGTGGAAAATTTAACTGTTTTGTGAAAAATTCATTTATTTTATTGAAAATTCGTCTTTTTGAGCAGAAAATTAATGTTCTTTTTTTTAAATCAGCAATTTGGTTGAGGATTTAACTATTTTGTTAAAAATTCGTGGTTTTTAGATTAATTTAACTAGTTGGAAATTAGTTTTTTTGTAGAAAATTAATTTCTTACACTGAAAATGTAATTTTGGATTGAAAATTCATACATTCATACATGATATACAAAATATTCAATCTTTCGTTGAGAACTCAGCTTTTTGGTTTGAGAAATGAACTATTACTTGTTAAAAATTCAACTATTTTGTTAAAAATTCAACTATTTTGTTAAAAATTCAATTATTTAGTCAAAAATTCAACTATTTTTTTTAAGTCTTCTTAGTGGTCGAAAATTCTACTCACTATAGAACAACTCATTAGAAATGCGAAAAAACGCAGAATAGGCGTGAAACCTGTGTATAGCTAACGGCTTCATTACTTCATGGGGGGGGGGGGGTAAAGAAAAAACTACGGTTTTCAACGAGGGGGGACGGGGTGGTCAAAAATATCACAAAATTGGTCACGTAGTTTATGGATGACCCCTTACTTGCGAAACGATAAGACTGAAACGAGTATCAGGATCTGAAGCATGAACTGATGTACAGATATCCAGATCAAGTTCATTATCCTCGTTCGCAAATATTTTGAAAAAGATTTCTAAATGTGCCGTAATATCTACAGTATGCTACAGGTAAATCACATTCAAATTTATACACGGAACTAATATTTGTATTCATTCGATTTTGGATAAAGAATATTTAAAATTATATGGCGCAATAGTAATTTGAAAAAGATAAATTTAGATTGACAAAGAGATAGAAAAAGATAGGCTTTGGTAGATGTAGGATAGAATGATATGAAGAAGAGGAGATTGGAAAAGATAGACGGGAATTTAGATTTACAGATTGAAAAATATTGACGTGGATAGATAAAGGATAGGATGAGATAGAAAAGGCGGTATTGGAAAAGATAGACGACAACTTAGATTCACAAGGAGATAGAATAAGATAGATGTATTGCACGATGAGATAGAGAGGAGGAGATTAAACAAGATAGACGAGAATTGAGATTGGCAGAGAGATAGAAAAATATTGACGTGCAAAGATAAAGGATAGGATAAGATAGAAAAAAGGGGATTGAAAAAGATAGACGGGAATTTAGATTGACAGTGAGATAGTGAAAGATTGACGTGGAAAGGTGAAGGATAGGACAGACCTAGATAGATGTTTGATATAATGAGATAGGAAAGAGGAGATTGAAGAAGATGGACGAAAATTTAGGTTGACAGAGAGATAGAAAAATATTGACTTGGATATATAAAGAATATAATAAGATAGAGAAGAGGGTATTGAAAAAGATAGACATTGATAGATGTATGATAGAATGAGATAAAGAAGATGATATTGAAAAATATAAACGGGAATTTAGAATGAAAAATATATAGAGAAAAATAGACGTTGATAGATGTGTGATGCGATGAGATAGGGAAGAGGAGATTGCAAAGGATGGACGGAAGTTTAGATTGACAGAGAGATATAAAAATATTGACATGGATAGACAAAGGATAGAATAGGATAGAGAAGAGGATATTGAAAAAGATAGACGTGAATTTAGATTGAAAAATAGATAGAGAAATATAGATGTTGAAAGTGTCGAAAAATATGTTTTAAGAAAAAGTAAAGAAATAGCGAATTAGCAGACAATTTTGAGAAAATTGTGTCTTTAGTGTAACTTTGTTCGAAAAAGTAGTAAAATAGTGTAATAGTTCAAAAAAAGTGTAAAATAGTGTTAATAGTATGGTGAGTCCCAAGTCTGAAAAATGAATCTATTTTGTTCGAGGATCCAACTATTTTGTTCCAAATTCATCTTTTTTTATTCAATTCAACTCTTTTTATTTAAAATGAAAATGGTTCCTTGTGGTTAAGATATCAACATTACATATATATTACATATTATATTATATTGTTGAGAATTCATCTTTTTTATTTGAAAAAAAAACTTGGTTGAATCTTGAACTATTTTTTTAATGCATGAGGAACAGTAAGATTTTACTAAATCCCTCTGAGCCCAATCTTACATAATTTTTGGATAACTGCTAAATAAATTAACGAAAAAAAAAAATAATAATAAACTTATTTCGAAAAGCATTGAAAGAAAGTTTTGTTAAACTTGAGTGAGTCGATGACACATCACAGACTGATTATATTGAGAAGCTAACGAGTGTCGCGATTATCAGTGGCTACACCGGATACGGAAGCCGGGCATGACATCACGGTAGTACGTTGGTGACATATACTACCCAAACTGATAAATCACACCCAACTTCTACTGAAAAATAATTATATTATAGCTTGGAGGTATAATAATAATAATAATAATAATAATAATAATAATTTCCTCATATCAAGTAGGTAACTCATGACCATGCCTTACATAATTCCTTCCGATTTTATCGCGTATGTTTGGCCGTGAATAATAATTATAGATTACCCATTGTTGGACATTGTTTTCGGAATTGAAGGCTGAGAAAAAAAAAGTTATTTCAAAAAGAATTGAGTATTTGAAACTGTATTATTTTCAAAACATATTTGAATCTACAAATCGTTACATTGACAGAAATGCTTGGACATTAGTAGCATTGGAAATTTTTTCTCTCGAATTTTTATGAATAACGTCCGGAAATTTGTTCGAATCAAAAAAAGAGAATATATATATAAAAAATAAATCCATTTTTTTCGTTGAAAAAAAAATTATATTTAAAGGTGACGCCCCCATGAAGTTTAACACGTATTTCCCATAAGAAAAAAAGACCTTTTTGTAAATTTTATTCAGAATCTTTAATATTAGCTGTATCGAGTTGAAACTCAACATTTCTCTTCACAATTAGCCGCAGAATACGAATAAAATATTATTTTTCACATATAACTCCCATAAGTCTGTTTTATAGGGTTTTTGGCGCTAATTATAATTTTTTTGGTTTTTATTAATGCGAATTGTTTCTTATACATAAAATACTACTTTATATCGATAATTAGATGTGTAAATTGTTTAAACAAATTATTATTGTTTTTGGCATTTCTCTCTTGGAATAGAGATAGAAAGTCGCGGTTTTTTCAAAGATTTTCCACTTTTTGTCTAATTTTCAATCATATAGAGGTAATAATTGAATAACGTTAACGAACATAATTTTGTAACCTATTAATTATTATCGTTAATAATATTATCTTTGAATAATGCTAGAAATTGCGGTTTTTTCTGAAATTTTCAACTTTTTGTTTACTTTGCACTTAAAGTGAGTTAATATTTAATTTATTATAGCAAAAATAATTGTTTGAACAAATTATTATTGTCTATAGCTATCTTTTTCTATATTAATAATAGACAGTTGCTGTTTTTTCTTAATTTGTAACTTTTGTCCATTTTTCAATCAGAGTAAAGTAATAATTAATTCGAGTGGACAAGAATAATTGTTTAAACAATATATTATTGTTGATAATATTCTCTTTGATCTTTTCTAGTTCCATTCCAAGAGA
Organism: Andricus grossulariae; assembly: GCA_011634705.1. Taxonomy (NCBI): domain Eukaryota; kingdom Metazoa; phylum Arthropoda; class Insecta; order Hymenoptera; family Cynipidae; genus Andricus; species Andricus grossulariae. Next base: position 70,871,010 of record JAABKJ010075445.1, on the reverse strand, counting down.
AAATGGTCAAAAACAATAATAAATTGTTTAAACATTTTATTCAAACAACTAAATATCAGTATAAATTAGTATTTTATGTATTAGAAACAATTTGCATTTAAAAAAACGCAAAAAAATTATAATTAGCGCCAAAAACTTGAAAAATCCATTTTTTCACTTATGGGTTTTTTTTGGGACCATATAACTCAAACTTATGGGGTTGATATTTAAAAAGTGATACTTTATTCGTATTATATGGCTAATTATGTTAAATTTCATAGGGCTTGCGTCAACTAAAATGAATCTTCAAGTAAAATAATTGAATTTTCAACAAAAAATTAATTTTGACCGAAAAAGAGAAATTGTCATTCAAAACTTAACTAATTAAATTTTAAGTTCAAAAAATTAATGTTCAACCAAACAGAAGAATTTTCAACTAAAAATATGGAATATTCAATTGGAATAAGTTAAATTTTCAGTTAAAAAAATTACTTCTCACAAGTAGAATAATTGACTAGAATAATAGTATAGTTATATTTTCAATTTAAAAAACAAAATAATTTTCAACCAAAAAAGAAACCAATTTTCAACAAAATAGTACAATTTTCGTGAAATAATTCCTTTTCATCCAAAGAAAAAAGAAGTTTTCAATCAAATAGTTTATATTTCAAACAAACAAATGAATTTTTTATTAAAATGATGAATCTTTAACCAAAAAAATTATTTTTTAACAAGAGTTTAATTTTCAACCAAGTAGTTTTTTTATAACCTAAAAGATGAATTTTCAACTAAAATGATAAATATTTAAATGGAATACTTGAACTGTCAACGGAAAAACAAAAATTTTAAACAAGAAGATTAATTTTCAACAAAAAAAAAATTGTACACCCAAAAAAATGGATTTTTAACCAAATATGTTTTATATAGTTATATTAATAATAATTGTGTATGAACGATGCAATATTTAAAACTGAAACGGTATTGGGATCCGCTGCACTGCAATACACCTTCTATTTTTTCAGTGCAGCCAAAATGTGAACTCGTGAAATCAGATAGAATAACAGCGTCCTCAGAAATTAAAATTTTTAAATTATCATTATTGTATAAAATCTTTGATAGAAAATAATATGAGATTTTTATTACAATTTTATTCATTTGTTCAAAGAAAAAAAATTGGGTTGTCATAAAATCAATGTATCGATGATTTTTAAGTCTTTTTTCATGTTTCAAAATTATCACTTTTGAGACAGCACTTATAATCATCAGGTCCAGTTTTTCTAAGCGACAGAAATTATTATTTAACCTAAATTTTAAACAGAATCAAAAACTATTTTGTCTACAAAAAAACCTTTTTTGAACCACCGTATTGGTAAACTTCGGATAAGCTAAAATTAAAGTTTCTGCATACTTTAAAGCGCGAGATTTTAATTTAGTTTATTTAATATTTTAAAGTGAAAATTTAACTATTATGTTTGATAATTGATCGTTTTCAGTTGAAAATTGAAATATTCATCACTTTGCTTGAAAATTCAACAGCGTTTTTGCACATTTTTCTCTCCCTTGACGACTGAAAAGTCTTTTAAGTTGAAAATTAAACTCATGTCGAAAAGAAGTGGCTTTTTTTGATTAAATCCAACTGTTTCTGATTGAAAATTAATTTTTTTGGTTGCGATAGCAATTACTAGATTTTTGGTTTCGGACTCATCTTTTTTGGAATACAATTTTGTGAGTTGAAAGTTAAACTCTTTTGTTAAACATTATTTATGGTTGGTTCAAGATTCATCATTTCAATTAAGAATTTATCTCTTTGGTTGAAAAGTGAGCTATTTTGTTGAAAATTTGTTTCTTCTTTAACATAAAATTAATTTTTTTGAACTGAAAATGTAATTATTCCTGTTGAATGTTTTAACATTGTTGTTATAAATTCATCTCTTTAGTTGAACATATAAAAATTTTTCAAATTGAACCATCCAATTTCAGGTAGAAAAATTACCATTTTTAGTTGGAAAATGAACCTTTTTGTATGAAAATTAATTTTCTTGTTTGGAAATTAATCTTTTTGGTTGAAAATTCAACTACTTGGTTGAAATATAAACTCTTTTGTTAAAAATTCATATATTTGAAGTAAAATTTATCTACTCCAGTTGAAGATTCATTTATTCCCGTAAATACTCATCATTTCATTTAAAAATGTATGACTTTGGCTGAAAATTTGTTGGTCTTTTTTTGTAGGAAATTTTTTTGTTAAAAATTAATTTTTTGAACTGAAAATTAAACTATTCGGTTGAAAGTTTGTCTTTTTTAGTTGAAAATTCATCTCTTTTTTCGAAAAAACGTATTTTTTGGTAGAAAATTATTCTTTATGTTTCAAAATTAACCTTCTTGTTTGGAACTCTATCTTTTTGGTTGAAAATCTAAGTATTTCAGTTTAGTATTCATCATTTGAGTTAAAATTTCATCTTTTAGATTAAGGATAAAAACTAGTTGGTTGAAAATTATTCTTTTGTTAAAAATGCATCCTTTTGGAACAGAATTCATCTATTTCAGTTAAAGATTCATCATTTTAGTTTTATATTTGTTGCTTTTTTCTGAAAAATTAATTTAGTTACTGAAAATTCAACTATTCCATTTTTGGTTGAAAACTGATATTTTTTAGTTCAAAATTTAACTGTTCGGTTGAGAATTCATGTAGTTTGTTGAAAAATCGTCTTTTTTGGTACAAATTTAATCTTTTTGGTTCCAAATTTGGTTCCAAAGTTAAGTATAAGAAAATGAAATATACATTTCTTTGAATTATTATTCAAATTCATAGATTTATGTCTTTTAATAAAATTCTCTTCATTGTAAAATAAGTTTTTTAATTTACTTGAAACTACCGTTTAAAATAGTAATTAGCAATATATTTACTAATTCATTTAGTTTAGTAGCATTACCAATTCTTTTAGTAGATTTTTAGTAATTACTAGTGAGCGAATCGGCACTATTTGAATTAGTAGAAAACTACTACCAATTAGTAGTTTTCTACTAATTCAGATTTAGAAAGTAGGGGTAGTTTACCCTTTTGAAATGTACTTTTGTGAAAAATCCTGAAACACCTCAACTTTAGGATTTGATTTTTTTCAGAATGAAATTATTTTTGTAAATATTTGATTGTTTTTGCAATTTTTAAAGAGTAAAAATTTAAAAAAATCATTTTTACCTCTGGAAATCAAAATGCTGTACATAATATCGGCGTTTGATAATATACACTAGGGTGGGTCGAAAATAAATACTTTTGGAATTCAAGATCTTTACAGCGCGGAAAAGTAGCGTATTGGGGTCCTAAAAAATTATAATTAATTTTGAATCAATCGTCATGCAGCTTGGTTACCCGCGCTCAAAAAAAAGTTTCAAAAATTTCTCGTTCGCAGAGTTTTTAAATTTTATTGAGTTTCAATTTTTTGTACATACCTGGAGGTAAGAAAAGTCTTCTTATTTTTTTTTCGGATTTCAATCTATCATTTTCTGAAAGATAATTCCAATTCAATTTATCATTGTTTTCGGAAATTTTTTTAAAGCCTTTGCAAATTCATAAAATTCATAAAATTCATAAGCTACCGAAATCAAAATTTAAAAAATGCGCTGTATTGCCAATTTCAATTCCTGGGTCTTGGTGATTTTTTTTCTAATGCATTTTTGTCACTAAAAAGTTTTCATGTATTGTTTATTTGTCTGTGAATTCAACTATTTTGTTAACAATTCGTCTTATTCTTGATTCAATTTAGCTGCGGTAGAAAATTCTTTTTTTTTTGTGTTGAAAATTAATTTTTGGAACTGAAAATTTAACTTTTCCATTTTCGATATGAAAACTTATTTTTTTAGAAAATTTATCTTCTTTTTCGAAGAATTGTTTGTTCGGCTGTGAATTCAACTATTTTGTTAACAATTCGTCTTATTCTTGATTCAATTTAGCTGGTAGAAAATTTTTTTTTTGTGGGGAAAATTAACTTTTTAACCTGAGAATGTAACCATTCCACTTTTGTTTAAAAATTTTTATTTTTTAGTTGAAAATTCGTCCCTCTTGATTAAAAATGGCATTCTTGTTAAAAATTCATCTTGGTAGGTTCAAAATTCAATTATTTTGTTGATTCATCTTTTTTAGTCGAAAATTTAACTTTCTTTTTGGTTGAAAATTCCTCGTTTTGGATTGAAAATTTATCCTTTGTGGTAGAAAAGTAATATTTCTTCAAATTGAAAATTCATTTTTCTTTCTTATTGATTAAAAATTTAAGTCTTGTTTTGTTGAAATACGAAATAAAAAATCTTTCGTTGAGAATTTATCTTTTTTGCTTGAGAACAGAACTATACTTGGTTAAAGATTCAACTATTTTGTTAAAAATTCAATTATTTTGTTGGAAATTCAGTTATTTTTGTAGTCATCTTTTTTTTTCACAAATTCGACTATCTTGGTTGAAAGTTGAACTAATTTGTTCAAAATTATTATTTTTTTAAATTTATCTATTTCGTTAAAAATTCGTTTTTTTTTTGTTATTGAAAATCAATTCTTTTTATTTAAAAATTTAACTATTATATTTCTAGTTACAAATTTATATTTTTTAGTTCAAAATTCAACTATTTGGTTAAAAGTGTATCTTTTTTAGTTTTAAATTAATGTTTTTTTGGTAGAAATTTAATTTTCTTAGTTAAAACTTTATTTTTGTTGTTGAAACTTTGTATTGAATTCAACTATTTTTCATTTAACATTTAAAAAAATTGTTGGTTGAAATGTAAAGTATTGCAGGTTTCGTTGAGAATAGATCTTTCGGGTTTGAAAATTCAACTGCTTTGTAGAAAATTCGACTTTTTTGCTTGAAAATTCAACAATTTGGTAGATAATTCAACTATTTGGTTAAAAAATAAACTATTTTTTTTTAAAATTAACTAATTTGTAGAAAATAAACTTTTTTGTTGAAAAATCATAGTGTCGGGTGGAAAATTCAACTGTTTTGTAGAAAATTCATGTATGGGGAGGGGTGTTAAGGACAAAACTAACTTCTTACCATTATTAAACATTTATTTTTATTACATTGACTTCAGAGCACGTTATATTTGAGTAATTAACTTTCCATTGTTATCCACGATTGTTAAATAATTTCTGAAATATAAACAATGTGATTGTTTACAAATTTTTGTTTGCCTCAATCGAAGAACACCTGGGGATATTGCCAAGACAAATTCAGGGGTAGCTTTAGTTTTCCGATAGGACTTTTAGTTTTATTTATAAAAAAGGTACAAATCGAAAAAAGGTGGAGGGGATAAAAACAATATTTAGTTAAATAATTATTGACTAGTGGGAGTTTTATAGACTTGCCTAATGATATAACCTTCTCGAGGTACATGTTTCATGTACATTTTTGGTAATCAAACAATAAAAACCTGGAAAAATGTTGATAAGATTGTAATTGTTTAAATAATTTATTTATCGCAAAGATGGAAAAAAGGCCTGGAGATATTTTAGTAAGGAATCTGCTGATGTCGCTGCATATGTTTCCGCTCAAAGTTTTATTTACAATAATTGCAGAATGTTTTATAACGAATTGTTTAAAAAATCATTTTTTGGGTATAATAAAAAAAGTTTATTTGATGTAATTGGCAGAAGTTGGAAGTCTATATTCTGGGTTGTTTTTAAGTTGAAAATAAAAAAATGAAAGGCAGGAATTCGCGTATCTGCGTGTCTATGAAGTGAAGAAGTGCAGATAGTGCGTATTCGTAATTGTATCTTAGCACGTGCGATATGCGTATATTAGAGTCGCTTAAAGGAAAGACAGTTTCGCATTTCGTGGCAACAAAAATATGATCCATTCCATGATTCTCTGCTTTTTTTATCACTAGTTTCCGCTTCCTCTCGTGTTATCGGCAAAAAATGCGTGGACATTTTTATTCTTACATTACGCAGTGGGCCAGGATTCCGTGGCCAAAAGTTCAATTTTCATACTTTAGAAATTATACGAAAGAATTGTGTCTTTGTAATTAGTGATAATTATTAACAAATAGTCATAAAATAATAATAATAATAATATAATCCAATCCTTAATTTAAAAATCCATGGCGCCATTTTCGATTATTTCTCGAACCATCTCGAAATTAGTCGAAACAATTTGAAACTATTGTTGTGCGGAAACTCGTATTTATGATTGGACGAAGCTTTAATTGTTTTTTACCATTTAAAAAAAAGTCTGCAAACTTCAGGATTATGAAAAATGTAAGGTTATCTAAATAATATATAATCAATAATAATAATCAATGTAAGAAAGGTGTCCAACATTTTGTTATACAAAATGTAATTTGTAGATTTTTGAAGATTCCAAAAACAAAGAAGCTTTATAAGAATTTTAAAAGGTTTCAAGATGGGAAAAAAGTTTCCTAAAATTCCTGGGAAAATTTAAACTGAGTTTTTATTTTGAAAATAAATTTTAAGAGAAAATTGAGATTTCAAAAGGTGAAATCTCACTGATTTCCAGTGAAATCTCACTGGTTGAAATAGCCAGAAGTGTGTCACTGACAATCAGTGAGAATTCACTTGTTCATTCAGTGGAGTTCCGGCACTGGTTTAATCAGTGAGGTTCACTGGTTTCTCAGTGCTAGTAGTCATCTGGTCGTACGCGTTATCATCCGTCAGCTGGTTAGGTATGACACTTATCATTCACCATTTTTCTTCTAGCCTTTGCAAAATTAACTTTTAAAAACCGCACTTTACTCTCAGAACAATAAATGAAGGATGGGCTGCAATATAATGGGATATAATATGTTGCGCCTAATTGTGGGAAGACCCGTCGATATGTCGACGTGTCGCGTCGCTGAAAGTCAAACCCAAGTGTCCAGGGGCCTCCCACGATCAAGCGAAAAATATTATATCCGCTTCTCATTGCAACCAGGCGCCAATTATTTATAAAACAAATACTAGTACACAATAAGGTTCGTTTTGACTCGAGAAATGACAAGACCTGACCATCGACGCGCGCGTACCAGACGACTGGAGGTTCATGTCTTGACCGCGTGGAGCGCTATATCACTGGTTCAATCTATCATTTGGCGTTACTGGTACAATCAGTAGCGCCACTTCAGTGGAATCACTTACTGATTTATCCAGTTAAAGTGGAAAAATCAATGGTTCACCAGTGATAATTCAAAATACTGATTCAACCAGTGACAATTTCACTAGTTCAGTTGAAGAGAGTAGACCGTCTAATTTGGAAGGTCTGATCTAATCCAGGACTTACGCTGCTCAGCTATCCAAGAGCAATAACAGTTCTAAGTTTGGTCTGGAAGGTCTGCTCTAGCCCATGACTGGTGCTGATCAGCTATTTCAGAATAAAAAAGTTATAAATTCGATCAGCAAATATTTTCTTGACCATACTTGTAACGTGCTAAAGAAAGTAATAAGATGCGCTCTTCAATCATTCTGCAGAACAACAGCTTTGAAAATATCCACGCATGTTACATGGACCGTGATGCGAGAGTCTTTCAACTCTCTACTTACACTCTCCTAACTACCTCTACTTCCCCATCAAACACTTCCTTTCCTCTACTCGCCCTTAATTTTTCTCCTTTTCCCATGATTCCCCTCCCCTCACTTTCCATATTACCCCTTTCCACATTTTCCTTCACCTACTCATCCTCGCTTCCCTACTAACCCTCCCCCACCACTCGCTTCCTTTCGCTTCACTTGCGTCCCCTCCCTTCACTTTAACTTCCCGGAAAAACTATAAGGGTTTCTCTGCCCCGACGTTATTTTCTTGGTCTATGGGTATATATTAATAATTTTTGAGTACCAATAAATTTCTTATTTTGTGAAAAAATGGTCTCTAGCTCTGCTGGGTTCCAAACCCAGGTCTTCAGAATGCTAGTCTGGTGCTTCCACCAACTTAGCTAAGGTGAAGGTACCTATCATGAGACAAATTTTGAGGGGGATTTGGAATTTTCATTAATTTAGGAAAGATAGCAGAATATATTTTCAAAATGTTAAGATCAGTGAATTGGCTGATATTTCCTGAATTCAAAACGCCTATTAAAAGTTTAATTTAGTCTAAGCAAAGTTATTATATTTATGAAAAAGCGGAACGACCTAATGTACCTTAGGGTGGTCCAAAAATGCATTGCAAATTTTTTTTTCATTCTAGACGGCAAGCCCCCCCCCCCAAAGTTTCCATTTCCGGAGAAAGAAATTCTGTAATTTTTTTTCGAAATTCGAATATTAACACATGCCACCGGGCATTTCAAACTCTCATTTAAGTAACATGGGGAAATTTTGGATTTTCGAAAAATTGAACTCATACTTCAGGGTTTGATCGAAACGTGCCAATCTTTGCAGGGATTGAAGAGAACCTATGAAATAAAACCATGATAATAACTTTCATTTTCACCCCCCCCCCCTACAGCGTCCCAAATATGACCCAAAAATAAAAAAACTACATTTTTACGCATTATTGTTACATTTTAGCAATTTCCGTCGTCTTTTTCATACAAATAATTACCAATGGACAATTCGAATAATTCTCATTACTATTTAAACAGTTTTTGATTGTTTAAACAAATGTAACTTATTTAAACAATTATTTATTTCCAAAAATTTTTTAAAATAATCGTATTCATAGTTTTTTTTTAGTATCAATAGATTGTCATTGTTTGGAGAATCATTTAAAAACATTATGTAATGATTTAAACAATTAGTTATTGTTTATTCTCAAAATGTCTAAAAATTGACCCAGAGATGTCCAGTTTTTTCTCAAATTGATATCCTAAGCTACTTTTTGTTGAATAATTGTATAATTTCGAGACATTTATTTTAATTTTTAATACATTTCTATTTGTTTAAACAATTGTGAGTTACTTGAGCAGTTTTTTTTCGATAACTTTAAAAAAATTAAATAAAATAAAATACATATAATTACTTTTCTGTTTAGTGTATGGAAAGAATATATTAACCATTTTTTAATTGTTCAAACAAATGGAGTTTCTTTGAACAATTAATTTTCCAAAAATACTTTTAAAATCGTATTTTATGAATTAAACACAATATTGAATGATTTCGAGGAGTAATCATTTCTGCTAAGAACTTTACGTTATTGTTTATACAATTAATTATTGTTTTTTTTTCAAATTTCCTTCACATTGAGTATGGATGGTTTACTTTTGTTAGCGCATTATTAAATAAATCATAAAAGTCATAATAAAATTTAAATTATAAAAGTGTATTTATTATTGCTTTTTTCATATTTTATTCAATAATTATGAATTGAAATCGAAACGCGCCACATTATCAAACAAGGTAGGACAACTTGGCGCAGATGCACTTTCTGGAAAACACATTAATTTAATTTGTTAATGAACTTTAATTAAATTATCTCCATGCAAACAGCATTGGTAAGATATCGGCCTGAGCGAAATATATTTTTGTATAAAAAATAAAAAATTGGAATAACTATCTATATTTTAGGTTTTTCTGTTTGCTTGTTTTAAGGTTATATAAATATAATCTTTACATGATTCTTGACAAAATATCACAAACTTTTTTCAATATTTCATATATTTCAAATGAAAATTTCAACAGCGAAAAACGTTTTAACTAAACAGTCGAATTTTCAACCACAAAAAGATGATATTTTAACGAAAAAAGCTCATTTTTACAACGAAAAATGTAATAATTGCTATTTTAATGAAAATATTCTAATTTTCAATTAAAAACAGTTAAAATCGATTTCAAAAGATTGTATTTTCGACAAGAAAATTTTCAAAGATTTTTCAATATTTCAGATATTTAAAATGAAAATTTCAATAGCAAAAAAAAGTTGTAACTAAACAGTCCAATTTTCAACCAAAAAACGATGATATTTCAACGAGAAAAGCTGAATTTTTTACGAAAAATGTAATAATTGCTATTCTAATGAAAATATTCTAATTTTAAACTAAAAACAGTTAAAATCAATTTGAAAAGAATGTATTTTCAAAGAAAAAAATTAATTTTCAAATCAAACAATTTTTTAGTGAAGAAAAAAGGAAAATCGCATCAAAATTGAAATTTAAGGCGAAAAATATTTTTGTATAAAAAATAAACATTTCGAATAACTGTTTATTTTTAAGTTTGTATAAATATATTTTTCCTAAGATTCTTAAGAAAATGTTCAAAGATTTTTCAATATTTCTGTATGTCAATGAAAATTTTAACAGCAAAAAAAAGTTTTAACTAAACAGTCCAATTTTCAACCAAAAAAAGATGATATTTCATCGAAAAAAGATGAATTTTCAACGAAAAATGTAATAATTGCTATTTTATTGAAAATATTCTAATTTTTAACGAAGAACAGTTAAAATCACTTTGAAAAAAATGTATTTTCAACAAATTAAAAAAATGTTCAATCAAAAAATTGTTTAGTGAAGAAAACAGGAAAATTGCATCAAAATTATAACTTAAGGCAAAAATATTTTTGTATACAAAATAAAAATTTGGAATAACTATTTATTTTTTGAAGTATTTTCCTCCCTTATTTTAGGGTTATATAAATATAATTTTCACATGATTCTTGACAAAATTTCAAAAAATTTCCAATATTTCAGACATGTCAAAGAAAAATGTCAACAAAGAATATAATTTTCAATTAAACACTAATTAATGGACATATGTTTATAATTTCCATCCTAAAATTTATTCCATAAGGTCAAACCTGGTACAAAAATGTCGTACAATCTATAAGATGACCAACCCTTTACAAGAATTTTTTAAATAAAAATCAATGTGTCATATTCAAATAAAATTTAGGAATATTTATAAAAAGTATTAATATTTTTCATATTTGAAATTAATGTATACAGAGTACAGATTTTATTTGAAATTTCACGACATTTTTTTTGTACCATGTTTGACCCTAGGCAGAATCAAGGATACATATTCTAAAAATACGTTCATTAGTTATTAAAATACTACAAAGAATAACCTTTTAAATAGTTTTGTCCTTTTAAAATCATGGGATATTTCTTTGAAAAAGTGTATTAAATTTATTTTGCAATTATTTACAATTAATGTCCAATTAAAATTATTTTACAATTAAAATAAAATTGTAAAAGTAAATATAAATATAAGTTTTCTGAGATTCTTCAGAAAGTTTCGAAATATTTTCTAAGATTTCAGGTATTTTAAATCAAAATTTGAAAAACAACAAAAAAAGCATTTTCAACGGAATCTATTCATTTTCAGGCGTAAAAGGTTAATTCTCAGCGAAAAATGTATTAATTGCTATTTCATTAGAAAAAAATATTTTTAATAAATAACGGTCGAATTTAACACTCAAAAAATGAATTTTCCACAAAATAAAAAAAATGTCTAGAACTATGTTCATTAGTTATTAAAATGCTACAAAGAATTACCTTTAAAATATTTTTGTCCTTTTAAAATCATGGGATAGTTCTTAAAAAAAAACAAATTATTGAATTTATTGTACAATTATTTAGAATTAATTTCCAATTAAAATAAAATTGTAAAAATAAATATAAATATAAGTTTTCTGAGATTCTATAGAAAGTTTCGAAATATTTTCTAAGACTTCAGGTATTTTAAATCAAAATTTGAATAAAAAAAAAATTAAAGAAAACAGGAAAAATGCTTCAAAATTATAATTTAAGGCGAAAAATCTTTTTGTATACAAAGTAAAAATGTGGAGTAACTATTTATTTTTTAAAGTATTTTGCTCGCTTATTTTAAGGTTATACAAATATAATTTTCACATGATTCTTGACAAAATTTCAAAATTTTTTTCAATATTTCAGATATGTCGAATAAAAATGTCAACAAAAAATATAACTTTTCAATCAAACGCTAATTAATGCAGATATGTTTATAACATCAATCTTCAAATTTATTCCAGAATGTCAAACATGGTACAAAAATGTCGTACAATTTATAAAATGACCAACTCTTTACAAGAATTCTTTAAATAAAAATCAATGTGTGTCATATTCAAATAACATTTAGGAATATTTATAAAAAGTATTAATATTTTCCATGTATTTTTATTTACAATTTTTAAAAAAAAAAAAAAAAAAAAACTAGCCACAATGTTTAAAAATTTAAAGTTTTGTTCGAAACTCAGTGATTTTATATCAAAATTCTTTATGAAAATCCCAATTTTGAGTGAGAGGCACTGACATAAAACATGTTTAATATTTTCAATAATATAGTGGCTAATTTGAAAGTTTTAATAGAACAGCGCCAGAGCATTAAAGATTACAAATGTTACTCAATCGCATAATAGGGTCGTCTATAAAGTACATTACCAATTTTTGGCAAAGTAGCGTAGCCGTTGGCTGAACATGTTTTTCGCGTTTATTCTTTTTTTCTTCCAAAAAAGATGACTTTAACATCGTAGTTAAACTTTTATCAAAATAATTATATTTTTATCAAAATAATGATATTTTCATCAAAATAATGATGTTTTTATCAAAATAATGATATTTCTAACAAAATAATTGAATTTTTAACCAAATAGTTGAATGTTCAACCTAAAAAGATGCATTTTCTACTGAATGCTGGAATCGTGAAACAAAAAACAGTTTAATTTTCCATAAAAAAAGATGACTCTAACGAAATAGTTGCAATTTTCAAAAATAATTAAACTTTCAACAAAGTAGCGAAATTTTTAACCTACAGAGATGACTGTTCTACCACAAGACGAATTTTACACAAAATACATAAATTTTGGAAGACATAGTTTAATTTAAAGACAAAATGAAAGTTTTTAACCAAAAATACAATAGTTATTTTTTTAGCTAACAAAAAATAAATTTTAAACAATAAGAGAAAAAAATTTTCAACCATTGGAATTTAACAAAAAATACAAATTTTTAACAAAATAATTTCAATCCTCAACCGAGTAGAGAATTTACAACAAAGAAGATTAAATTTATACTCAAAAAGACGAATTATCAGCCAAAAAAGTTAAATTTTCATAATAAAATTCAAATATTTTAGAAAACAGACTTTGAAACCCTAATAGAGGAATTTTAAACAAGAAAGTTGACTTTCAAACAAGAAGGGTGATGTTTCAATCAAATAGTTGAATTTTCAGCTAAAAGAACGTAAGTTTTCAAACAAAAAAGATCAACTTTAACCAAAAATATAATGGTCAAATTTTGAGTTTGAATAATTTATTTTCAACGAAACAGAAATGAATTTTAAACAATTTGAATTCAACCAAAAACGACTTTTCAATAGAGTAATGAATTTTCTACAAAATAGTTACATTTTCAACTTATAAACAATTAATTTTCAACAAAAAATGGAATAGTTAAAGTTATGCATATAAAACATTCATTTTTAACCAGAAAGACGAAGTTTCAACAAAATACATGAATTTTCAACTCACTTGTTGAATTTTGAAGCCAAAAAGACGAATTATTTACAAAACAGTTGAATTTTCGACCCGATAATACGTTCAACCGAATAGTTTAATTGTTGACAAAAAAAGATTAATTTTCCATGATTTTTTAACCCAGGAGATTAAATCTTTACCAAAACGAGGCATTTTCAACTAAATAATTGAATTTTCAATTAAATAGTAAGATTTTTAACCAAACGAGATGAATATTGAACCAAAAATAAAATTGTAGACTTTTTATCAAAAAGAACGATCTTTTACACAAAAAGGTGGATTTTATTATTAGGTTCTATTAATTCAGTTTGCAATTGAACGGAAAAGGGGGGAAAGTCTTGAAAGTAGGGGGAAAAAAAGAATTGAAAAAAAAAGGGAAAAAGAAAAATTCCTTTAAAAAAGGGAAAACTGGGGGTTATAGCAGTCACAAATCACGTTCCCTTTCCTTTTCCAGCTCAGCATAAATTATTATTATTACAATAATTTTAACTATAATTATTGTAATAATGGTTTATTCATAAAAATTGGAACATTCCCAATTTTATCGTATGCCTAAATTAGAAAATTAGTTTGAATAACATTATTGAATGCATTTGTAAAATGGCTTAATTTGGAATGCATTTTATTCATTTAAAAACGACAACTTAATAGTATGTTGCTTTACTCGATCGGTGTAAGATTAACAAGAAATTTTTTTGGGTATTCTGTAACTTTCTAAAAAGAAAAAAATAACTTCTAACTTTTTAAACTTTTTTTTCTATTATATCTCGTTATTTTTTTTTTAACATGCAGTATAACTAAAAACAAATAATTTAAAAAATTCTTACATCAAGTAGCATTCTTACAGCAGAGTAACTACAAAAAAAGGTCAAAACCATAAAAAAAAACTACAAAAGAATAAAGTGTAAAAGAAAATAGTTGACAAGTATACCTAAAAGTGCTTACACTGAGTGAAGAATTTTTTGAAATATTTTTTTATCGTCATCCCGAAAGTTGAAAAGATTCTAATTTTAAAAAAATATAAAACTGTTGAAATAATTTCATCTTTAAATATTGTTTTATTTTAATAACTTCAATTTGAAGTTTGAGTTTCGTGTTTAATATTGAATGAAGTTTAAAATCAAATTTAAAATCAATCTTCAGAAAATTAGTTGATAAATGAAAAAAATGCGTCCTTAATATTGAATAGTATTTAAAAAGCGGGCGCTGTCATTGAATAATACATATAGCAGCAGCCTTCGTCGATCCAACGGAAATGCCCGACGCGCCACGAGTATCTTCGAGACTTCTCATCCCGCGGTCTCGTTTCGTTTCGCATCTTTTTCCATCGGAAATTTCGAGGTTTGTTTTGTTTGGTGTATTTTTCTCACCTCGTTAAGACAACTTGTTAACCTGATCGTTAACGACGTGTATCAGGACAACCCGAGGACGCGTTCGGTATATATATATATATATATATATATATATATATATATATTGTCCTTCCAACCTGCCCTAGGCAGATGGCAACCCTAAATTAGATGACTTTTATAAGTTATTACATGGACGAAATTTAAATAGATATTTATTTAAATAAACCATACTTATTTCGAATGTATCCCTCACAGCTCATATTCATTCAATTGTTTACAAGTACTTCAATTACTTCTTGTAAGTAGGTACTTATCATCCCTAACCTCTTTCCACTGCGGATCGCACTGTTCGACTACTGGGCCCGTGCCTGTTCGACTACTGGGTCCGTTCAACAACTGCTCACAGGAGCAAAGTCGCGTTCGACTTCTGCTCCTTATACGTCAATCTTTAAATATATATTTTTTTTAAGTTAATGTTAAAAAAATCGATACTATCTTGTTTAAATAGCACAAAGAATGCTTATATTTACAATTAAAAATAGCTTCATACGTTTTTTTCCGAATTTAAATACTTTTAAAATGCTTTGAAATGGGAAAGATTTGACCCTAAGCCGGTAAGTGTTCGAGTATCGGGTCCACTACCTTATGCCTGAATATTGAAATCCATATTCAAAGGATTTTTCGAGTGAGAGTGCAGGGGGTAAAAACAATGTTTAAATTGGAGTTTTCTTCATTTTGAAAAAATTATTTGGATTCTATCACATTCGGGTAACGTTATATTGTTGTAGTTTGAGATGAATTTTTGTTTAATAATTGTTTAAACAAATAATAAATATTATAAACAATGTAATTGTTTAAATAATTCTTTTTTGCATGATTAAAAAAACTCCTAGATATATGGCCAAGACGTATCCAACGATACCTTTAGATTTTTTCTGCGATTTTTTGTTTGTTCCAGCTATATGTCCGAATATTGAAATCCATATGCAAAGGATTTTTGTTATGTAGTGACAGTGGAGGGGATAAAATCAATGTTTTATTAATGAATTATTCTCTATGAATGGTTTGTTAGAGTTGAAAAAAGTGTTATCTTTATTTATTTTGTGTTTATTTAGTGTTAGTTGAAGTTATTGTACATGAAAAAATGAAAAACGTAAATATTTTTATAAACACTGTATTTGTTTATATAATTATTTTTTCACGATGATTAAAAATACTCCTGGGTTTTTTTTTATTGAAGTATCTACTTATGTGCTTGAAACTATTTTCAGACTGATACATTTGTTTATATTGAATTTCAAATTGTTTATAACAATTAAATTGTTTAAAAATCTCTTTTTTGCATAATTCGAAAAACACCTAGAAATATGGCGGAGACGAATCCAGATATGTCTTCAGTTTTTTCATAGGACAAATACATTTGTTTAAATAAATTCCCCAATTTTCAAATCTATATGTATAGCTAAATTCAGGGTCGTGAAAGAATCATATTTTATATATTTTCTTATATTCACGACAAATATATAGCTCATAATTTATCTATATTTTCTTATATTAGCAAAAAATATACAATTACATTGGAAATTGTAACATCAATAAATGACTTTTACTCTGACAGCATAAATAAAACATTCGACAAGTGCATGCTTCGTTTAAACCAGGAGTGACTAACATTGTACAGTTAATCTGTATTTTTCATGCGAATATAAAAAATATAGATAAATGATATACTGATACTGTGTATTTGTTGTAAATATAAGAATATATTAAAAATATGATTTCATATAAAATGAGTAATCTGTTATTCTCTCTTCCTCCTATTGATGTATTTTATTATTTTATAAAATTTCATTATTGGAGAACCCATTAAAAGCCTTGTTAAATAATTTTTTTCATTTTTTTATTTTTCTGGTGCCTCGGTTTTTAATTTTTCGTCTCATATCTATTACATACTTTTCCCCTATTGTGTGGGGAAGATCTCAGAATTTTTGCAATTCTTACAAAAAATGGTTAGGGGTATAATTATGCCCTTATATTTATCACTTTCTTAGAAATCGTATATTTTATGCCTTTAACCGGCGCCAAGTAATTTTTTTCCAATCGGACATAAAGTGAAAGTTTTATACTTTGTATTAGCTAGAATTTTTATTCATAATACATTTCTGTACAACAATGATGTATATTTACAAAAAATCGAAAACTACGAAAATCTCAATTTTTACGCAAATGTGATGCTCGCAACCTCTAAATTTTTTGTTTAATCTGAAAAAATTAGGAGTGTATTTTTACACCCACAGAAACAAACTGCTGCGTTATGGCAGCCGAAAAATAAAATCAAAATAAAAACATAACTTTGAAAATTTATTTCAGACACTCATTTCACAAGATCAAAAACATTAAAAAAATTCTGTAACTGGAATACGGGTATTTCAAATATGAATAAACTTCTATTATACAAATTATAGCCAATATTCAATTACATAACTTGAAAATAAATAATCGATTTATGTCACTTAGTAGAGAAAAGTTAAAATGCAATCTTTATGTGATTTAATATTGTGAAAAAAATGAATCAGCTAATAATTAATTAACCAGTTTACAAAATAAGAAGCATTCAACTATGATTTTTATCAAAACATTTAAGGGGTCATTCTACTTTCTAGGCAAAAAAGAAAGGTGATTTTAAAGAATTTTTTTCTCAACAACTACTTTATATAATTAAATAAAATTTTCAGCGTTTATTTATGCGGTCTCAAAGTTTACAAAAATAATTTTTTTACATAACATTATTATTTAGTTTACGTATTATTTAATAATAAAAAAAGTGTCTAAAAAAAGGCATGTCCTAACAGTCGATTATCTTCTCCCAGTCATACGGGAAATTCTTATTCTTGATTGATTTCTTCATCATCACCATTATCGTCATCTTCATCGTCCCCATAATCTGCAAACTTGAAACTTTTAAAACATTTTTTTTAGTGGAGAATTTGATATTGATATCTTAACTTAGATTAACGAAAAGCACGCTGTGCCTGCGAATCAGCTTCCTTAGATTTTCGCAAGTTTGCAATTGCGGAAGTTGTCCACAATTAATTGGCATATATTGAATAATATTATTGTTTTCAATCATTTCAAATTATTGGTGTTTCATAATTTAGTGTCTAGTATTACGGATTTTTTGGTAAGACTAACCGGTCAGGCACAGGGTTAGGACTAGTATTACGAAAAATTCCGTAACAGCAGACAGTGAGAATAATTTGTTAATTGGACTTTAAACATTATTACCTGAAAAATGATTTTAAATGAAAATGTTCTTTAGCATACGACAATTAATTGCAAGTAACTGAAGAGAGAAAAAATTGAACTCATTGAAAATTGATTTTTTAATAAAAATATTCTTCCTCACCGGCTTCCCAGTCGTGGACCGTCCTTTTCGACGAACAACAAAATTTAAAAATAATATATGGTTTGCAACACCTGCATGGAAAAGTCCTGTCACGCACTACCTACAGGCACCGAAACGAGACTTTCTCGCACTGTTCGCCGAAGCCTCCTCTGGATGCCTATACATGGCGAGCAAAAGAGACTTCCAGTGCAGGCGTAACAAGAAAGGGAGTTTGACACTCGTGCGCAAAGATAGCAACGACTCACTCGTGTGAAGGTAAAAAACTCACCCCTCGGTTCATGTCGAATTGCCCTTCGGGTTTCCTGCTGCGCCCGCCCACTCGTACGGGGATTGCTATCATCGTGCACTTGTATAAAAAAAATACTATTTTTAACCTGGCTATCCTTCAGCACTAATATCTTTAGATAAATTTGCTGTACGGTTTGTTCAGAAACATTTTCTTGTGCGTATAATAAGCACGTGTTCCGACTAATTTTTTCTGATTAATA
Source organism: Andricus grossulariae (assembly GCA_011634705.1). NCBI lineage: Eukaryota > Metazoa > Arthropoda > Insecta > Hymenoptera > Cynipidae > Andricus > Andricus grossulariae. The sequence goes on along the minus strand of JAABKJ010075445.1, from coordinate 70,852,385 downwards.
ATAATATCAATAACCATCGATTTAAAAATGTCCTGCATCACATAATAGTTATTTGTGACGAAAGTCCGCAAAATAGGTGCTTGTGTACGAGTGTGAATTTTGCAGCATAAGCCGGAGACTTGAAGCATGAGTCGGTGGTTAGCGCACGAGCGAGGCAAGTGCGAAAACGTAGACAGTGCTTCGAGACGCAGGCGAATGATGCAATTACACGAGTTAGCAATTACTTATGCGCACGTGTATCACTCGCTATTTTTTGCAACGCCCGTCCCAAAAAGTTGTATCAGGTGAAGTTAATGAAAAATACTAACCTTATATTGCATAGAGTGGAGTTAAGACCCGTCCCCCCCTTCATCTCCGTCTGCTGCCCCAAAACAAAAAAATTAGTCAAAGTAGGCGTCGAGCGCCTACAAGGAAGGGTTTCGTAGCCTATTAAGACGTTAATTTAAGTCGTAACAGAATCTTGAAAAAAAGGTTTTTAAATTTTGTAAACAAATTTTTTTGAAAAAAAATGTTTGAAAGACAAATTTTTTGAACAAAATTTGTCAAAAACAAAGTTTTGGAAAAAAATGTTGGAATTTTTTGTTTTTAATTTTTGAAAACAATGTCGTGAAAAAAATGTTTGAAAACAAATTTGGTGAAAAAAAATTATGTACAAAAATTGTTATGCAAAAAATGTTGGCGCCTATGCCCTCTTGATGTGCCAAATGTTGTCGCTTATGCCCTTTTGTACGACGGATGAAAACGGCTACGAAACTCTTAAAACAAAACTTCAATCATTAAAAGATTTATTCAAGTTAAATCCCATTCGTATCTACTTCTGCGGAACACACCATTTGTGTACTTTGAAAATTTCCTGCGAGCAATTTTACCACGTATTTCAATAAACTTTGTTCTTTAATTGATAACTTTTCACGGTTGTCCTTATTCAATTAAACCTCAGACAATAAAAATTAAGTCATCGCAAATTTTTTAGCGGTTTATAATAGTTCGAAATGCGGCCGCAACTGCTGTTTTTTATACGCACCCGCAAATGCGGCCGCAAATTTTCAGTAGGGTAAGAAGGAGTTGATTGGCACGCACAGACTGGCATTAAAAAATTGATTTGTCAATGCCTTTAAATGCGTATCAATTTCATTTTTGTCCTAAATGCCATTGAATGCCGTTTACTGTATAAAAGTAGTTTCATTTCAATAATTTTTAATGCGCATATACTTCAAGGCATTACAGAGATTTCTTTGTAATGCCTATGAGTTTATGCCATTTGATGCCATTCAATGCTACTTGGCGAACCTCCAGGTTGTATGCCATGCAATGCCTTTCACGAACCAAGTATCGAACCGTATCAATGCCATTTAATTCTGCTCCTAATAGCACGGAACGCTCCTGGAACGTTCCCGGAACGTGTAAAATGTCCGCCGTTAGGAACGTTCCACTGAAACGTTCCAAACATGAATTACCGTTATTGTTATTATTATCAATAAATATCACGTAAACCGTAAGTGATAGGTCAAAATCGATGTCAGTTCATGATATGGATATCATATGATAGTATAGTATATACTGTACTCAAAAGTAAAAAATGACATCTATTTTCACCTATCTCTTCCTGTATGGGAATTGGCTGCCACAAGGTTAATATCCTAAATCTACCCTCGTAGCAAGATAACTGCAGACTGGCGCCAGCTGGGCGCCAGAAAAAGAAGAATCTGTTTGCAGCCTGGCGCCCGGCTGGCATTTATCCAATCCGAAGTCCATCCCAATCTCTCCTGTGTACTTCTTGACGATATTTATGGCAGTTTGAAGTTTGCAGCACGGTTTTATGAGGGGTAGATCTACGATTACAAAATTGTGCACATAGACGCATTACTTATCATAATCTCTTGAAGCCGGCTCGCAGTTCGATGCGATATACACAGATTTCTCAAAAGCTTTTGATAAATTCAACTACGGTATTCTCGTAGCTAATCTCAGAGCCATGGGTATCTCTTTTAATTTGCTCTCATGGCTTTCGAGCTACCTGGAGGGTAGGTTGCAATCAGTTCGTGTCAAGGGCAGTTTCTCAACAGATTTTTGATCCACATCTGGGGTAGCGCAGGCATCACAACTGGGTCCACTCATGTTCCTCCTTTATGTTGATGATAGCAGTGGCTTTATTGGATTTTGTTACTTTTCTCCTATTCGCGGTTGATCTTAAAATGTTTTTTGTAGTTCACTCCCATCTGGATTGCATCGAAATTCAATATGATCTCGATCGCCTGCATGAATGGTGCAATCTGAATCGTATGCCTATTAATATAAAAAAATTGAAGAAAGTCACTATAATTCATCACTACAAAATAGGGGGTGAGGGGGGTCGAACTGACTAGAGTCACTCAGGTGCTAGTCTTCGAGATAATTCTAGATTCTGAGCTTACATGAAAGGATCAAAAGGCTGCGAGTAAATCTCTAAGATCTTTGAGCTTCATCACGAGAAACGCCTTGAAATTTAGGAATCCCTTTACACTTATGATTTTGTGCTTTTCGCTTGTTCGACCACACTTAGAATACGCACCTATCAACTGGTAACCGCAATACCTCTTACATAAAATTTGGCTGGAACGGGTTCAAAACCGTTTCCTCCGTTTTGCGGCTAGGCAATTGGGTATGCCCATGGACAGAAGGGACCATGATTAGGACGGAACTCTACTTAACAATCCAAATCTTGCCTCTAGGTTCCTAACTGCTGAACTCTTTTTTTTTGCACGGTATTGTCAACAGTAATATAAAATGTCCTACTGTTCTATTTGAAATTAAGTTTATTGCGCCAACTAAGTCTCTCCGTAAAAAGAAGCCGTTATTTTACATAACTAAAGACCGTACAAATTACGGACTGGATTCTGTGATCTCCAGAATTCGTTGTGAGGCCAACTTATTTATAAATAATCGTAACAACCAGCTTAAAATTTTTAACACAACAGCGTATCAGTTCAGAAGCCTGGTGCGTAACACGATTTATAACCGCCGCGGTATAAACCTTTCGAATTGTTCTCAGGTTTAAGTGTTATTTTTAGTTAATAAGTTTATGTGTACCAAAGGACTTTGCCCGTTCACTGACTTAAAATAATAGAAGATAGTTATAAATAATAATAAATGGTTTTAACGATTATTTCGGTTAAATTTTATTGATTATTGCCTCGCTCGTCTAACTGAAAAGTTAAAAACAAGTTGAAAAATTCGAAATGAATCGGGACTTTTTAACTATATTCCAACAGAAAATTGATATGAACATGAAAAATTATATTTCTCAGAAGTTGCATAAAAATCTACTTATCAGTAGAAAGTAATATTTCATGTACTAGAGCAACTTATGGGGTTTTCTTGGGACCCTATAAAACAGGCTCATGGGGTCAATATTTAAAAAATAATTTTTGATTCCTGTTCTATGCCTAATTTTGATGAGGAACGTTGCGTTTCAACTCGATTTACTTATTATTGACGATTCTGAATAAAATTTACATAAACGCCTTTGTTTCTTATGAGACATACGTGTTAAACTTCATGAGACTTGCGGAAACTCTGAATAAAATTTTTTTTTCCAATAAAAAATGCATTTGTTTTTGTGTGGGTTGGAATAAATTTAGAGCAAATATGCATGAAAATTTCAAAAAAATTGGACAAACATAGAGGTTATGTTTGAAAATACGCAAAATCGGTTTTCCATGTATTTGCTATCATAATATGTTTCATTTGAAAAAAAGTTGTTTTTATGAATTTGAATTCCGCGGAATGTCGAGATCGAGATTTATGTATAGTGCATACCGCGAAATTAAAATGTATAAAAAGAAATTATTTCTCACATTCGTGTTCAAATGAAATGTTTATAATTTGAAAGGGACAATATAATCTACTGCACTTTGGCAGTGCTGTGGAGTTCGTGAATTCAAATATATATTATATATTATAAAGTATTGTAAAATATAATTTTGAAGAAAGTTAGAAATGTTTGAACTTTGAGAATTAGATGTGAACAAATGTAATTATGTCCACATTTGATAAATTTTTTCCAGAAATCTGAAGAAAATTGTTTTGTTGACTTCAAAACTTTCAAATTCCTCAAAAAGATTCAAAATTTTATTTTGCAGTCGTCAAAAGTGTATATTTTGTTTTTATAATGTTTTGAAATCTTTTGAAATTAAATTTTTTAAATAGATTCATAACGTCTAAATAACTTTTAAATATGTAATTTTCATTTTTCTTGAAGTTTTTAAAAAATGCTGCAAAACTAAAAAAGTTCCTTTAAAATATTGAACTTGCTTTTTCAACAATTTTGGAAATCTTTGTAAATATTCTCTTAACATTAATTTTACTAAATACAAATTCATTTCAAATTTCAACTTTTGGAAATCCTTAAAATAAATAAAATAAATAAAATAAATAAAATAAATAAAATAAATAAAATAAATGAAATAAATGAAATAAATGAAATAAATGAAATAAATGAAATAAATGAAATAAATGAAATAAATGAAATAAATCAAAAGCGTTTGAAGTTGAACATTTTTTATAAAAAACATTTAGCATTTAACATTTATTAAAATATTTAGAAGTTCTAAAAAAAATTTTTATTTAAACAAATTAAAAACAACTTTTAGATTTCTCAAGGTATGAAATTGTTAAGCTTTTCGAAGATGTTTTAACTATTTGAAACGAAAATGATTTAACTTCTAATTTCCGAAGTGTTCAGTTAAACAAATTTTAATTTTTCAATTTTCAATGTTTCTAGCTTGAAATTGCTTAAAATAATATAATTTTGAAAATTTTAAAGTTGATTGATTTATATTTTTGGAATTTAATCTGAATCTTTGGACTCTATAATTTATAAAAGTTAGAAATTCTCAGTTTTGTACTTTATCTGCATTTCATTTTAAATTGTTTAATTGAAAAGTGTTGAAACCTTCCATTTTATACGTGTAGATTATTGATAATTTCAATACAACATTTTTGAAATTAAAAACCTAAACTTCAATTTAAAAAGTTCAAAATTCAAGAGATTCACTTTGAGTGCTTTAATTTGTAGTTTATTTTTTATTCCTTTAAATGGAAAAATATTTAGCTTTAGAGTTCAAATTTTTTAATGTTATTGACGGTGAAAAATGTTTGCAAACCGAGAAAAAACCGGGAAATGACAGGGAATTTTTTTCATCGCTTAAAATGGCCACCCTGTGTTATATGTACGTACATACTCATAACTCATTACTTTGATAAAGTTTGATTTTCGAGCACAAACATTTTCACGTTCATTATGATATTATAAAACCAAAGTGGCAAAAATACAAAGAAAATATTTTTTTGGCACAAAACTTCAACAGGAATGGTTCATACGACCCTGATTGTTTACGGCTTAGAAGGCCCCGATTCATCATCGAGGCCATTGAGGGGTCCCCTGACACGGCTGATAAAATGGGACTACAGTGTATTTACAACAGCTTGTGTCTATGTTCTGACAGCTCGTGTTATTTGCCACAAATGCCAATGAGAAAAAGAGATTATACGTGACCGTCCGCGAAGAAATGAACCTAAAGCGGAAAAAATCGATTTTAATTTTCTTACGCCAATCGATAGTTTCTGAGTTACTCTTTCATTTCCAATAATCTGAAATTTTTTAAGTTAATTACTTTTCTTGTTATTAAGCACAAACATAGGCATGATAGGCGTACGCAGAGACCGGACGAGAGGCCTACGAAAGCCAGCCCCACGACTTACCACGCAACTGTACGTGACGTGTCCGTGAGCTCCACTGGCTCGTGTCTAAAAGTGTAGTGGCAAGTAGAGGGAGTTCTTTTCGTAGACGCATCCCCACTACTCAAATGCTGGCTTGTGGGCTCTGCTGCGATCGCCCGTCCTGTAAAATTCAGATTTGACGCATTAGGTCCCTTTCTTCGTGGACGGTCACATATAGAGTGTAGGGTCATCGCCCGACTCGCACTCGCTGATCTGCTAATTATACCCCCACCATTGGGCCCAGCGTATTACCGCTCACTTGCTTTTACCAAGAATATCCTGCGTCGTATTAGAGGCGGGCATACCTGAGATCTTGAAATTAGTGTGCATTGTACTTATAATCCCTTTGTATTCAATACTCGTTCGTAGATTGCCTATATATTACTCTAATTTGGAAGGCTTAGAATTTTAATTTATTCAGTTTTGAAGACTTTTAAACTGGTATTTGAAAACTTCGGAAATTTTACCACTTTAACGTTTCAATAGTGATATTTGACTGCAATTTTTAATGTATCAATTTGCAATAATTCGTCTAGGAACATTTTCTATAAATTTCAAATGATTGAACTATTAATGCATTTAATTTAAAATAAAATAATTGTACCAACTAAACGAAATCAGTTTCACACACACACACACACAAACACACCGAATTTTATTTTTATACAATTTACTCGTTACTAATTTAAAAATTGACTAAACTTACTATCTTACATATTATTCATTTTTCTAACGTTATCAATTCAAAAAATATTAACCTTTATGACTTTGATTTAAAAATATTGTACGATTAGACTGATTCAATGTGCATATTAATGTGAGAATTGCGTTTAATCACCAAAATAATTGAAAAGTTAAGAATAACCATTGTTGTATATAGTGTTTGTAGCAAAACATTTTAATTTAAAATTTAATTTGGGCAGTTACACGTAGAAAAAAATCGGTTTCTGAATTAAAATAGCTTGAGAACTAATAATAGTCCTGCATGCTAAGATTAACTCAGTGAAAATTTCTGGAATATTTTATAATCAATACTCAACTATGATAATTTGTTTATAAAAATATTTATTAATACGTTTTCATTGATATTTGCGATTGAGTTAGACTTTCAACTTAATCTCAAGCTATTTGAATGGAACGAACAAATTCGTTGTACTTGAACTTCCGAAATTTGGAATGTGTTCATCTAATTTGTTTATGAAAATATAAATTGTTATATTTTACCAAATATTATTAAATGTGTATATTATTTATAGAAATATTTGCTTTTTGGTTAAAAATTTGTTGTCTTTTTTTAATTAAAATTAAATTTTCTGACTGAAATTTAACTAACCTATTTTAAGTTGAAGTTTTTTCTTTTTTACTTGAAAATTCGTTTTGCGACTATCCGATTCTGCAGTTTCTTTTTTCATTATTTATGTTTTATTTTTCAATTTTTTTAAATATTGTAAAGTAAAAATAATAATAAATGATAATTATTTTTAAATAACTAAATTAATCAACATTTTTACTGTATACTTACCTCTGATATTAGTGAACACCAACACGTGTCACTTTCTTCCTATTATACATTCTCAGTCGTAGCTAAAGCGAGAAATAGCATTTTTTTAAAAGCTAGACGTTATTCATTTCAAACAATATTACAATGTTTTTTCAAAAAATATATGTAAATAGTATATTTTTGAGTTGAAAATTCATCTATTTGTTTGAAAATTCATGTATTTTGATTAAAATTCGTGTTTCTTCACTGAAAATGTAATTTTTCAATTTTTTGTTGCAAATTAATTTTTTTGAGTTAAAAATTTAACCATTAGTTTGAAAATTCATGTATTTTGATAAAAATTAGGTTTTTACTGATAATTTCACTTTTACATTTTTGGTTTAAAATTTATCTTTTCATGTTGAAAATTCAACTATTTGGTTAAAACTTCATGTATTTTGATAAAAATTCGTTTTCTGCTAAAAATTTTACTTTTCAATTTTCAGTTGAAAATTTATCCTTTCGAATTGATATTTTAACTATTTTTTTGAAAATTCATGTATTTTGATGAAAATTCCCTTTTTTGACTGAAAATTCAACTACTTGTTCAGAAATTCATGAATTTTGATGGAAATTCGCTTTTTTTTACTGGAAATTTAATTTTTCCATTTTTGGTTGAAAAATTGTCTTTTCGAGTTAAAAATTCAATTATTTGTTTGAAATTCAATCATTTTGATGAAAATTCACTTTTTACGCTGAAAATTCAATTATTTGTTTAAATACTCATGTATTTTGATGAAAATTCGTTCTTTACTCAAAATTTAACTTTTCCATTTTTAGTTGAAAATTTATATTTTAGCGTTAAAAATGCTTCCCAATTTTATTATTTTCATGAAAAGTCATTTTTCTACTGAAAATATAACTTTATAATTTTTGTTTGAAAATTTATCTCTTCATTTTCATTTCATTCATTTTTTTAACAATGTCACGTTGATGGAAAATGATTGCGTCCAGTTTTTAAATGCATATAAGCGCGGAATGAAGTAATTTCGTCAATTCTTGTATACATATTTCGCATTATATTTTTCGTAAATCTTACATGACATCTGAAATGAATAATATTTTTTAATGTTCTTGACCTTTTTTCGAAGGTTCATTTGTAAATAATCGCAGTAACTGACTTTAATAATTGTACGAACTTCTGTCTTTCATACTGCAAAAGGTGAAGTCAGTTAATGTGGAACAAAGAATTGTGCAAAACTTGAATATTCCAAGTTTGACTTCTTCCATGGTCTAAGAACTTGTCCTACAATTATGCACGAGCCACGATTATTTGGAAACAAACCTATTTAATAGTCCAAGAATATTGAAGAATGTTTACTATTTCAGATTTTATCCATAACGTGAGAAAACCTTACAATTTTTACTAATTTGTAATAGCCCTACTGAAAATAATAAAATGGTATAAGGAAGCTAGCTTCTTAAAAAAATGCTCTCTGCCAATTATGTTCGAATTATAATGGCCATAGTGTTCAGTGATGGATACTGATCATCCGACAGTAATTTTCTATGTTTCCAATAATGTATATATGTAAAATGCACAATCGCACAGTATTGACTTCTATAAATTTTCGTCGCGAAACATCACGTCGAATACAATGTAAATACAATTAGTAAAAAGTGTGATGCTTTTCCTAGTTAATGTCGATATTCGGAATTTGTTTATATAATTTGCTTAAAAAATTAGCAAAAGTATCGAAAGACAAATTTTCATTACTTGAACTCACTGGTCTGTCAGTTTATGGGCAATTACAAGAAAAAACTAATTTCGTTTCTCCATAAGTTTCGATAAAAAGCATTTGCTCATATACGTAAATTTTTTTAATAAAACGTAAAAAACGTGGGATGCTTTCTTGCCAGTAAATGCCGATACTAGATATTCATTTATGTAATCGGTTCAAAAGAATGATCAATAAATATCAGATGATAACTTTTCATGATTAATTCTCATCTTGACGCTAAAAGCAAGCAATTTTAAGGTACAAATGTACTTTGCAAACGAGCAATCCATCATGTTGTCTATCTCTTAAACCAATTGAGTTATTACAATTAACTTCACAATTCAACGATTTTTTACCCATAAATGTGAAAAAATCACTGTTTTGGGTTTTCGAAATAACTTCCATGGGCTTGGGAAAATGTTACTGAAAAGATATACAACTTGTAGAGAACTATCCCATGAAGAATTTTATGTATCAATGATTTTGAATTTAAAAAAAGACAAATTTTAGTGTAGTTCAAGTTTAAAAAAAAAAAAAATTATAATATTCATCCAAATAGTAGTATTTTCAATCATCAACTAAAGAAGCGAATTATCAATTTAAAAGATGCACTGATATTTCAACAGAATAAGATTTGAATATTACGTCAAAAACAGTTAAATTCAATAAAAAGACTTTAAACTTCAACGAAATAATTGAATCCTCAACCAAAAGTGATTAGTTATTGTATAGATTGAATGTTGCTGAAAAGCAATTTTCCTTTGTTTTGGAACTTCTTTCAATTTGAATCCAATTGTAAAAAAAGAAACTTTGGAGTTTCTTGTATGTTGAGCTTCGCGATGCGATATACGGTTGTTTTTTCCCCGTGGAAGAGGGCAAAACAGGTGGCATTACGAGACCTGGGTACTGGTTTGCATTGTATGAATTAAAATATGCAATACAGTTAGTACTCAGGAATTGTACTTGCTACCCAATCGACGTAGCATATTTTTAGCTCCATTAAGAAAGAAGGTAAGCTATATATATTCTATATTATCAAATATTATAATAGAATGTCCGAAAATATCGCGATTTTCACCAAAAATAAAACAATCACATCCTTCCGGGAGATTGTAAATAATTACAGAGCCTATCCGTTATAGTTTGAAGTTTGAATCGCTTTAATATCTTCATTAGAACTGAAGATTGTATAGTTGTACATTTTTGTAATTTTAAGCAACAATTTGTATTATTTCTCCAATTGGTCAAATGCAAATCGTTCACAAATGTTTACCTCATATTCGAGAATTTTTTCAAATTTTTCCCATTGCCTCTTGTATATGAAATAATGCTATAAACTTGACTCTTCTTAAATGCGCCCGAAATTCCTTACTTTTTTTACATTTTTCAGTCTGCAAAGCACAAAAAATTTTTTATATTAACGTCTTTAAGCTCATTTACGTGGAACACTTCCAGCTTTCGAATGATTGTTAACTTGTTACTCTAGCATTTTTTTTATTGAGTTATTAGCTTCAAAGGCAGATGCCTATTATTTTTGCGCCGATAGTAGTCATCCTGAAATTTCGGGACGACGAGACACTTCGACTTCGGAAATAAAGAAATAAAACTTTTTTCGAAATTACCTAATTTGAAATGCTAATATTCCGAAACTTGTTTTTTTTTTGTGTGTGCAAAATTAATCAACTATAAATTTATCAATTAGACGCAAATTAAATTGTAAACATACCCACTTTACCAAATTTGAAATTATAATATTTCAAAAATGGATTCTTTGCAGATTCACTTAGAAATTCTACATTCATAAACTGGAGAAATAGATAAAATCTTTACTAATTTCATTTATAAATTATAAATTTATGAAGTGGACGCAAAGTAAATTTCAACATTGCTCACTTTACCAAATTTTAAATTATAATATTTCAAGAATTAATTCTTAGCACATTTATTTATAAATTCTCCATTTACCAAGTTGTTACGCATTAGACTTTGACCTCCTTTTTAGGCAACCCCCTCCACCGTAACCAGAGTATAAGTAGAACCGGGCATGCGGCCCTTTTTTATTTCTAATCTATCTCTAGGATTATCAACTTGTATCAAACTTTTTATAGATAAATAAAGATCACCAAATTGTCTTAAAACAACTGGATTACTTTTTAAAAAGATTAACAAGTATTTTACGCATAACATTTTGGCGTTAATACCAGGATTTCTCTTCGATTTCTGCATCCACGGAAAAAACAGAGAAATCACAAAAAGGCAATTCCGGATACAAACCTGGATTGAAATAGAAGATTAATTATACGAAATTTACTTAGAACTCCCGAGTAACCTACGAAGTTTCGGCAAAAAGAATATAGTAAACTTTTGAATACAATTAGAAGCGTACGTATGAAAAGAAGAATTTAACTATGCTAATCATTATTGAAAATTGTAATTAAATCTCGAGATAATTACGTCTCAATTCGCATATCTACAGTGATTTTCGAGAATTCCTGATGAAGAAACAATACATCTGCAGAAATTGTAGCACATCTACACAAATTCCAGGCAAAAATAATTCTAGTTTATTAATAATTAAATTATTATTAATTATCTGAGATAATTGCAGAACAATTAATTGTTATTTAATAATAAATTAATAATTACATAATCATTTTATTTTTCCATCAATTTTTGGAAAATTTCTAGTTATTAAGTTTCTCCAGCAGGAAACCAAGGGTTCTTGAAGGCTGATTCCTGTCTTCGGCAGCACTAGTATGCGCAGATGTGTTTATTAGTAATGATTCTAGGCGACTTTGTGCATTAATATCTAGCATATCTACAGTTGTGCATATAAATAATTGGGATTTCCAATTTTTGTTTTAATGAAAAGAGCATGTCCGATTTACACAAGAGCAGTACTTTTATTTTCAAAAACTCTCATAAGTTAAAAGGTACAGATGCAAACGCGTTTTATTGAATATATCGGTTCGTTTCAAATGCAGTTGTACAGTTTTTTCATTAGGACGGCAGTATACTACGCAAACCTGTGAGATTGAAACGTTTATATAACTTGGGTGCGTTACATACTGCAGTAACATACTAGGGCATCCAAACAGTGTATTAAGCCCCAGATGAATACGAAAAACCGAGGCAGCTATAGCAGCAGCTGGTGGCCGACTCAGACCAACTAGACCCATTTATCATAATACGCAGCAGAGTCTTCGATCCTTAATCAGCAACTCGATTAAGAGCATAGTATGCAGCTGTCAACTCGCCGATTTCACGGTCTCAGCAAATAGTAAAAAGAGAGCCATTGAAACTAGACCTTGCGTCATCGTGGATATTGATAAAAAAATTAGGAATGATAGTTTGCATGTAGGGTAATAACGACCAGCCATGCTGACCAAGCAAATCCTTAACCCACGTAAATTACTTAATTATTGAAAAATTAATTTTTCTTCAAAATTAGCATGATCGTGGAATTAAAAACAGAATAAATCACGTGCTTGGCGGCATTAAACACTCTCTGGAAATATATGTGTGTCTGCCTTTATTCGGTGCCCAACCCTTGTTGACAAGAGTAAAATTAACGCGATTGGCATGAAACCTCTGCGCACAATATACGGGAAAACACTGATGGACAAAGTCCGAAACGGGATAATCCTCAAAGAATGTGGTGCAGGGGAGACATTAGTTGATATATGGGAAAAAAATCAGTTAAGGTGGTTCGGACATGTTGAAAGAATGAAAAATGAACGACTGTCCAAACAAGTGTATAAAGGTAAAGTAAATGACAGAATGCCCAGAGGTAGACCGCCGAAAGAATGGTTAGAATCTGTGAATGAGACATTTCAGAACCAAATCTTTAGGAATATTCAAAAAGAGAGATTTTACATCCAATGAAGCCAATTTATAATTATTGGGTAGGTTCAAATTTTGGATTTTATTAATGAGATCCCAGCTGTTTTTTACAAAAGTGTTACTTTTTCCAATTATTTGTTTTAAAGGTCTTATAGGTCTTATAGGCGAAAGCTCGTTTTTAAATAAACAGACAGATCAGTAGATCAAAAACTAACATCTTCGTATAAATTTACTGCACTGATCAAGAACTAACAACTTACCTATAAAAGGGAATAGATTTCGAATTGTTGAGAGTATTTTGCATTTTGAATCTCGCTTTTGTGGGCCCACTTCCTTAATAGTAAATATGAAATAAGATAAAGAAAAATCGAGAGAAACAATGAAAACATTTCAAATAAGTGTCACAATAAACGTTGGTGAATAAAAACACATTTAAGGCTAATCAATGCTATTAATATACAACTGAATTCGATTTACCTTCTGAATAGAGATAATTAACTTTGAACAACGAATCTAAATACTTCGCAGAAATAAGACGAAACAAAATGTAAGAATTATGCTTCGAATTAATTACGAATAAAAACCTTTAAGGCGGTTTAATAAACTCAAATTGTTATATTAAAATTAAAATTGAACATTGAAGATGAAGAATAATTTTTTTTTTAATTTTGAAAATAACATTATTTTCTAAAAATGACAAAGAAGGAAACAGCTGAAAACAATCCCAAACGGAAAATTGAGAAAAGAATTAAATTGTCAAAATCACTTTTGGAAAGTAATCAATAAATAGTACTCGCCCAGTTAACCGAGGAGTCAGACTTCGAAGATTCACGAAGCCATAGTGATCATTGGTCAAACCAAGCTCAATTTGAAAATCTTGGTGGATCGAAAGTCAATATTGCAAACAGTACCACGGATATCTCTGAAAACATAGACAGTTCGAAGAAAAAAAACAGCATTGTATTACCTGTGCAAAACTCTATTAATAATAAAGTAGACTCCAATAAGGAGGAAATAAATGATATTGAGGCAGAAATAAAGAAAATACAACTCGAGGTCAGCAAGACACTTAAGAGACAAAATAGAGTAATAGCGTCCGTTCGACAAAATCGCGTAAAAAACAATGAAGCTAATGCCGAATTAAGTAAGAGAGTAGACTCGTTTGCGATGGCATTGACTGAAGAAATCCAAAAACAAAATAACGGTAAAAATGAAAGATGTGATGCTCAGGGTCGTTATTTGGAAGAAAACATTGTAGATGTTGAAAAGAAAGTCGATTCATTAAGAAAAATTACCGAAAACTTGCATCAAGATCAAGATAAGTTAATTGTTACGAATATGCAAAATAGAAAACGATTACAAGGTGTTGAGGAACAAAAATTTACGTTACAGACGCGAGTATATAGAAACATAGAAACTTCCAATTTAAGGATCCCATGGTTAAAAAATTATCCAGTTCCTAAATTTTCCGGTACCAATCGCGAGCGTCGTATAATGTTCCTCAACGATTTCGAGCAATATGTAAGAGCAATCGATGTCAGAAAAAATGACTTTCCTTTTGTAATCCAATCCTGTCTAGAAGGCATGGCCAAAGAATGGTGGAATGTAGTCTGTGAAAATCTGAGCGATGATCTTATATCATTTTAACGAAAATTTATAAAAAAGTTTTGGAATAATGATATAAGATTTTAAATTGGAAAAGATTTACAATACGGTTATTACATACAGTCCAACTCCGATAACTTGGCATCAGATAAGTGTACACTTCCCTTAAAACGTCATCATACGTACGGCGCTCACGCTAATTGGGATTCTCCAACTACGTGTGCTATTTTGCTCATGATTTGCGCATCATTCTTACGCATGCGTGCAGTTAAAATTGTGCCACTAGAGTGGGCACCCAATGAGTCCGCAATTCTTGGAATTTTCCGCCCCTACAGCCCCGATGTTGGAAAGTTAGCGGAGTTGGACTATACCCGAAAAACTTTCAAGATCGAAATATGCGTTTATAATGATAAATAACGCGAGAGATTAAACTTCACAACCCTCTGAATTTATCGAGGAATTTATCGAATTTTTGGACCAAGCAGGACTATTGAAATACCGTGAACAGTATTCGCCACAATTAGACAATTCGGCTTGTAATCAAAGTCACTATAATGGGCAGCAAAATTTTCGTCGAGATGGTAAAAATAATCTTCGAGAGAACAATCAATATAACAGTCAGAGTTATACGCGCGAATATCAATATAAAAACAATTTTGAGTACGATCAGCGAAGATAAAATTTTAAAAATGATCAAACTAACTACCAAAGTAATTACTCAGACAAAAATTGCGTCCATGATCAACGAAATCGACATGATAATCAAAATCAAAGCCATTATAATCGGGGACGATATAACGACAGAAATCGGGGTTAAGAAGAGCCACAGAGCCGTGGTGCTTGCAACAGCACAAATCGTGAGCATGAGGGTTATGCACAGTAAAATCGGCAGTATCGATCGATAGACAATCGCGATACAAATCATGATGCATTCGCTGATCGACCTCGTGACTATCAAAATAATAAGGGTCAATGGTCTAATGGTCCTAACTATGCAAATGGTAATAATTCGATAACAGATTTGTAGCACAAATCTAATCCTTTCATTGAACCGTCAATATCAATATATTTGAATAAATTTCCTCAGGTCTTACGGTCTATTTTTAATAAAACATCCACTAAGTTGACATTTTGTTTTATTAAAATAATCAAATTCCTGCTACTCCACACATCACTACTTTCCAACCGAACAATTCACGCCTACCCCGAAAGGGAAACGGCTTAATGATATAATAATAATGCAAAATGCCATTTAAGGCCATGTAATACTAGCCAGATTAACCAACATTTTTTCGCAACAACTCACGTCCACGCGAATTGAGGTATGCAGCTTAAAATTTGTGAAATTAATTAAAACGCACTAAGGATCGTTTGTATAATCTTAATTTTCAGGATCTACGAAAAATTCCATTTTGGAAAATTTTAGTCTGTATTTCCAGAAATTTAGGACCATAGAAACGTTCCTTATAGTGCCTTTCAATTTATTTTCCAACTTTTAACTTGATATCCCAATTCATGTAGACGTGAGTTGCTGCCAAAAAAATTTCATTGCATAATTTTAAATCCCCTTTCCCTTTTAAAACTTTTCTTTGATGCAGAAAAAAAGGAATTACTTTTATGTTACTAATTTCTGGACTTAGCATCTCGCTTATCATTCATTATTATAGATTTTCCATACCATCTCGAATTCTCATAAATTTAATTTTTAATTTTGTTTGTAATAAAAAAAGTCACATTTTCTACTATTTTGTATTAATTTTTATTCAAGGAGAGTATACACAATTTAAATCCAATAATTTTTAATCATTAATTGTACATGCAATATAAAATTCCTTTTTATGAAAAATATTCGCCTTATTTAAGAGCGATTTGTTGTAACAATGAAAAAAAAATTATTTTCTATTAATTAATATTATGTATAGGCAAATTTAACGAATTATTTTTTCGTAAAATACTATACAAAATAATGATAAAAATTCGAAAAAATGCTTGTATTTGCAATTTTTAGAGAATTAATGAATCATTTCATATTTTTTTAATGAACTACAAAATGTTTAAAATAGTTTTCAAGTGAGGTAAACAGTTTTAAATTAATTAGACGATTAATATTGGTTGAGAAATGAAGATTTTATTCAATAAAAGTAATACAATGAAAAAGTATATTATAAAGATATTGTTTTGTTTAAAATAATCAGAATTTGCTATAAAGGTTATTCTGTGTAGCAAATATTAAGATGTATGTTAAGCTGGCACAACACTATTGAGGTATAAAGATGTGACCTATTTCATAATTTGGGCCCCTATTCCCAAATTTAGGGCTCTATTATTTTTCGTGAAAAATGGTGTTTACGCTAGATTAACGTTAAGCTGGCCGAACATTGCTGAAAAACGTACTAAAAATGATTTTACCAAAAATTCACCTTATACAGAAATTTAGGGCTCTAGGAATAGTATTATCTAAATTAACAAAAAAAGAAACAAATATTGTGCCACCTTAACGTTATAAAAAATACATGAAGAAAACCATAAAACCCATTTTTTCCCCTCGCATAATTCAGGGCTCATTAAGGACAAATTTGGACCTGTAGTCCCAAATTTAGGGCTCCATTATTTTTTTTTTTTTAATAGTGTTTGCGCTAGCTTAACGTTAAGCTGGACGAACAGTGCTGTAAAACATACTAAAAATGATTTTAGAAAAAACTAATTTAATACAATAATTTAGGGCTGATTTAGGGCTCTAGGAATATGATTATCAAAATTAACCCTTCGTCCGCATGGTGTGTTTTTTATGGCACATTGCCTTTTTCTATTTCAAATATCTGTGTTTGAATAATTAAGTGTTTAAAAAATATAAAGTTGCCAATAGCAAAATAGTTTCTTGCAATTTATTCTATAGAATCAGGAGAATAACTGTGAATTTTGCCAGATTTTAATAATAAAAATAAGATTGGACATGAAAGACCCACGATGCGGACCGCGTATCTGAAATTCACCATGCGGACGAAGGGTTAACAAAAAAAGAAACAATTGTTTCAAAAATATTATTTTAACACTTTAAACATCATATCCGGGAAGTCCTAAATGAGCTATAACAGAATAAGGAGAGAAATTTGTTTAATGCATTTTTAGTAGCTTTGTTTAAGCAAAAATTGTTTAAACATTTGTTTTCAAATTTTTATTATCATATTCTTAGAGCCCTAAATTTATTCTATAACGTGCATTTTTTGTAAAATCATTCTTAGTATATTTTACAGCACTGTTCGGCCATCTAAACGTTAAGCTAGCGCAAACACCATATACAAAAAATAATGGAGCCCTAAAGTTGGGACCACAGGCCCAAATTAGTCCCTAATGAGCCCTACATTATGCGAGAGAAAAGAGTGGTTTTTACGGTTTTTTCACGTATTTTTTATAACGGCAAGTTTTAAGTTATATCAAAAGGTACCTTAAAAACTTGAAGAAGTCTGCCGATATTAGCCTATATGAATGTTATTAATAATTTAATTGC
This sequence comes from Andricus grossulariae, assembly GCA_011634705.1. Lineage (NCBI taxonomy): Eukaryota > Metazoa > Arthropoda > Insecta > Hymenoptera > Cynipidae > Andricus > Andricus grossulariae. The sequence goes on along the minus strand of JAABKJ010075445.1, from coordinate 70,834,408 downwards.
CAAATTCACATATTGGTCAGTTTCAGTTATCCCTTAAAGTGACTGTTCAAGCGTTTTCCCCCACGTAAAAAAATGTATTATATTAGTCATATTTGCACATTTTCTTACCATGTCCCATTTTTGCAAGGGTGAGCACCATTGCAAAATTTTGCAAATTTGATCATGTATCTGTTATAATTTGCTTTCTTATGCAATTTTTATGAAAAAAATTGTTTTGCAAAGATATTGCGAAAAAAAATTAAATTGCAAAATTTTTGCTCTTGAGGCAATTCTCGATTATTTTGACATATTCTTGTTCTGCGACCGAATAAAACCTGCTACTATCGGCGAGAAAATTCGAGTCCTCTGGCTTTGACGGTAAAAAAGTAAGTGAAGAAAAAATGGTAGCTCAATGAATGAAGGATCATTTTACAGGTCGAAATGTTGTACGTTAATGTTACAAAAAATCAAACTTTAGTATTTTAAATTTTGTTTGTTTCCCAAATTCTGGGAGACACGACTTTCCTCTACTCGAGCAATTTTAATCCATATATTTGAACAAGAAATAAATTGACTTGATTTGCAAAAGAGAACATCATTGAACCCGATTTACAATTTATAAATCTGCCATATTTGATAGCCGCGTGATGAATTTGCGAGGATACGGAATTTCCGTACTACCAAATGAAAGTATCGCGACCTTACATCACACGAATAACCTTGCAAGTCACAAACCTTATTTGGCAATTCTTAGTCGACCCTGAGGGACATAATCAATCACTACACTAGCTGGAATCGTAACCAAACATTTGAATTTTATTCCTAGTTCAATTTGAAGTAATTACTCCGAAATACTAATTGGAAGTTAAATTATTGATGGCTAAACGTTACATGAATGTATACAAAGTAAAAGTCTCGTATTAAATGTTGGAAAGTGCCCTCGATGGCGGTTTTTCATTAACGGATTTTACACACTTACGAAAATATATGACAGGAAAAGAATGATAGGCCTGTTATTTTATCCCCGTACTTTTTTTCGCGACCACAGGAAAACGACAGGAAAAACGACAGCCAAAAATGACTGGACCTAATTCGCCATAATTTATAATAATATCGTCTGGACATTATAAAGTATCGACGACTTGCAGATTTATTAGTGAACCATTTGAACTTTCCTGTAAAGGTTAAAAAATCATTAGCAAAAGAAAACCATTGTGGGAATTTTCATGATGAAACACCTGTTTGTAGCCTGTGTCCAATTCCGAATTCTCTTTCAACGCATCAATTGTGAAATGTGTTCGATTTGCCATTCTAAAGCCTTCTTATCTTTACAAAGCGCTAAACTTGAGTAGCACGGGCATCAATTTCGGACTATTTTCAACTTTCTTCATTCCCTTAACAAGTTTGCTGCTTGCCCCAAATCCATGATCTAAAAAAGTATGGTTTCTCCACGCGCATCTAAAATAAAAGTGAATAAATTAAATGGTCCGTAGGTTGCGCGTGGCGAGACCATACTTTATTGGATCATGGAATTAAGAGCACGCACTGAACTTGTTAAGGGAATGAAGAAAGTTGAAAACAGTCCGACATTGTTGCCCGTTGTACCCAAGTTTAGTGCTTTGTAAGGATGAGAAAGCTTTAAAATGGCAAATCGAACACATTCCACAATTGATGTGTTGGAAGAGAATTCAGAATTGGACACAGGTTACAAAAAGGTGTTTCATCATGAAAATTCCCATAATAGTTTTATTTTCCTAATGATTTTTTATGCTTTACAGGAAAGTTCAAATAGTCCAATACTAAATCTGCAAGTATATATACATATCGATCAATGCCTTCTTAAACTAAAAAATTCTTTAAACAAAAAACGATTTATAATTCTTCAATTTTAAGAAATTGATAACATATCAACGCCCCCTAAACGAATGCGTTTAATGAAATTGAATCCATTCGTTTATAAACTAACTGCTATCTTATCCTATTTATAGATATTTTTTTATTAAATTGTTTATTTTATTGATTTATTTTTTGTATTTTTGTATTGCTGCTTTCTAATCCTTTGTAATAATTAGGTCGTACCTTATTCCAAACGTTCTTAAATTTGTTGAAAATCTGGGGGTCGTGAAGGGAATTTCAACCAATCTCCATATCCCCATATTGTTTTGTCAGTGACCAAACTTCTTACTAGAGTTGATCCAAAAACGAAAAAGTGAAAACGAAATTGACGGTACTTTTCCTCATACAGTTCAGTTGTGAACTTACGCTTGCCGCTTATTGGTGAATTGTAGAACTGCTCTTTTTCTAATGCGTTTAATAGAGTAGAGAGGGGCACTTTTTCTGTTATTTGTCCATCAATAAATGCATATTCATCTTGGGCATTATCATAAGTTTCAATTATATTAATTTCCTTTATAACAGTTGGAACATTTTCTTCTGGTTCTAAATATTTCCCTAAACATTCTATGTATCTTTCTTTTTGAACATTTTCCGCATCCATTATTATGCGAATTCTTTTTACATCTTTTTCTAATAATTTAATTTTAATCGATTTACTTTTATCTTTTAATTCAATAATATTATCTTCAAACTCGATTTTACTTTTTAATCTTTTTAACAAGTCCACTCCAATGATACATTCTTTATTTAGCTTCGGAATAATCAGAAACACATGAGAGCCTTCCCAGTCGCCCATTCTGAATTTTGCATGAATTTGATGCTTTAATTTTATAGGTCTTGCCCCAGTTGCACCAATAATTTTTATTCCTACAATTGGTAAAAGTTCGCATTGTTTGAGAGTATTATGATTATTTTCATAAAAAGTCTCAGAAATGTAAGCTACTTCGCTACCTGTATCTATTAATGCATTTGTTTCTATATCATCGAGATTCAAAATCATTATTGGACATTTATTTAATTATTTATCTACCGTATTATCGTCGCTTTCTAAAAGTCCACTCCTCATATCTAAAGATAGAGGCTTTTTGAAAGATTTTTACGCCGGATTTGCCTCCATCGTATTACTCTCTACTGACCCGAAGCATGTGCGTTCCCCTGATTAAAAAAAATGTATCTCGATTATCTTTATTTTCCATGACTTCTATAACTCTAGTCTGTTTGATTATTAATTGATTGATCATTCACATCTCTAGGCAAGCTTACATTATTATTATTATATCATTAAGCCGTTTCCCTTTCGGGGTAGGCGTGAATTGATCGGTTGGAAAGTAGTAATGTGTAAATTTTATTATTTCTTTTTAATCCTAATTCTATATGCAAGATCGTCAATTTCAAGCATCCCGAAGAAAATCGGACTAAAAGAAAAGTTCCCAGCATACGGGTCTAATTAACGAAATTTTCCACATTTTTATTTTATTATTCAACCACTGATATAAACAAGAAAAAGAAAACTAAAGCGTAGCAAATTACATTTTTCATCTCAATTCTGTAAGCCAAGAGCGTCAATTTCAGGCATCCCCGATGAAAATCGAACTAACGGAAAAGCTTCCAACATAGGCATCTAAATAACCTAATTTTCCAAATTTTTACTTTATTTGTTATTTTTTAACCACTGATACAAAAAATAAAACTATATCATAGCAAATTTTATTATTTCTTTTTAATCCTAATTCTATATGCAAGATCGTCAATTTCAAGCATCCCGAAGAAAATCGGACTTAAAGAAAAGTTCCCAGCATAGGGGTCTAATTAACAAAATTGTTCACATTTTTATTTTATTGTTTAACCATTGATATAAACAAGAAAAAGGAAACTATAGTGTAGCAAATTACATTTTTTATCTCAATTCTGTATGCCAAGAGCGTCAATATCGGGGATCCCCGATGAAAATCGAACTAACGGAAAAGCTTTCAACATAGGCATCTAAATAACCTAATTTTCCAACTTTTCACTTTATTTGTCATTTCTTAACCACTGATATAAAAAAGGAAAAGAAAATTATACCATAGCAAATTTTAGGTTTTCTATCTTAATTCTAAATGCCAAGAGCGTCAATTTGAAGCATCCCCAAAGAAAATCGGACTAAAAGAAAAGCGTTCCAACTGAAGCGTCTAAATAACCAAAATTTTCAAATTTTTATTTAATTTTTTTAAACCACTGATATAGAAAATTAAAATTGAACTATTACATAGCAAATATTATTCTTTGTCTCAATTCTACATGCTAAAATTTTCAATTTATGCCAATCTCGACAAAAATCGGACTAAAAGTAAAGCTTCCAACATAGGTGCTAAATAATAAAATTTTCCTCATTTTTTTAAACTTGTAAACACTGACATCAACAAAATTAAAATTAAAAACGACAAATTTTATTTTTTAGTCTAATTCTACATGCCAAGATCGTCAACTTGAGCACTTTGCGAAGAAAATCGGCCTGAAATAAAAGCTTCTAGCTTAGGGCTCTAATTAACGAAATTTTCCACATTTTCATTTTATTTTTTATTATTTAACCACTGATATAAACAAGAAAAAGAAAACTATAGCATAGCAAATTTTATTTTGTTTTCTTAATCCTGTATGCCAAGAGCGTCAATTTGAGGCATGCCCGACGAAAATCGGACTAAAAGAAAAGCTTCCAGCTTAGGCGTCTAACTACCGAAATTTTCAAATTTTTATTTCATTTTTTTTTAATCACTGATATAGAAAATGAAAATGAAACTATCACACAGCAAATATTATTTTTTGTCTCAATTCTACATGCCGAAATTCTTAATTTGTGCCATCCCCGAAGAAAATCGGACTTAAAAAAAGCTTTCGGCATAGGGGGATAATTAAACAAATTTTTCTTTATTTTTATTTAACTTTCTATTTCTTAACTACTAGTGTGAAAAAGAGAAAGAAACCTATAACATGGCAAATTTATTTTTTATCTCAATTCTGTATCACCAGAGCGTCAATTTGTGGCATCCCCGAAGAAAATCGGCCTAAAAGGAAAGCTTCCAGAATAGGGTAAAAAATAACCAAATTCTCCTCATTTGTATTATTTTTCAACCACTGATACAAAAAAAAATTGCAAATATTATTTTTTATCTTCATTCTACATGCCAAAATTTTCAATCTGTGCCATCATCGAAAAAAATCAGACTAAAAGAAATGCTTCCAGCATAGGGGTATAATTAACCAAATTTTCTTCAATTATATTGAATTTCTTGATTCTAAGCCTCTGATATAAAACAAAAAGAAAACTATAACACAGCAAATTTTATTTTTTATCTGAATTCTTCATGCTAAGAGCGTCAATTCGAGGCAGCCCCGAAAAAAATTGGACTAACAAAAAAGCTTGCAACATAGGCGTCTAAATAACCAAATTTTCTCTAAAAGAATCTTCGCTAAAGAAGCTCCTCTATAAGAAAAGCTATCCGTTCCGCTTATCCCCAGATTATTTTTCGCCCAAAATTTGGTATTTAAATCCAAAGATTTTTCCCAAGGTTCTCAGTATTTTTCTATGCTCCGCAGTGGTCACTTTATGGGATGAACACAAAGCCTTAGATAAATCTTTTTTTTTTAAGCGAGGTAAAAGACAGGATGAGATTGAAACTCGGATTTAAAGGTTTTCCAGCGAAACCCTGAAAATAAAATTAAAAAACTGGCCATTAGGCATTATCTTCAAGTATTTAAATTCCACTTGAGGACCTGAACACTATAAAAAATATAAATTTGGCTTCCGTACCTGGAGGGTCTCTACTTGCAGGATTTTTTTTTCTTCCAGAATGCGTTATAGTTTGGAAACGCAAAAATAATTACCTAAATATCGGAAGTCTGCTTTAATTACTTTGCGTCGCGATAATTAGAGGGCTTACTTCCCAATGTGGAGATACGCCTTGCTGATTACCTTTCCGTTCCCTGAGGGCATATTCAGAATATATTCGGACCATGGCTATTTCGATAATATAACAATATTTGGTTATGCAAGCAAATTTCACATATCCTTATATTAAAAAGCGCATGGCGCCATTTTCGATTATTTCTCGAACCATCTCGAAATTACTCGAAACAATTTCATGTTTCTCAAGTCTGCTGGATTGAGATCGGAGACTGAGGGATTTCTTTTTGCCTGTCAAGACGGCGTTATAGACATCTTAGTTTACCGCGATCGCATGATGAATGTTTCTGTAGGCGATATTAACTGCCGAGCGTGCAAGTAAGAGCCAGAAATACTTGGACATGTTCTCAGTGGATGCTCAATGTATGCATGCTATGGGTACATAGAGAGATACAATGCGACTCTAAAATTGTTATACTACCATCTTCGGCACTTCTAGGGTGTTGATCTATTGCCAGTCTTGCCATACCCCCAGGGGGAACTTGAGTCCGTTGTGGAGATTGATCAGTGTAAGATCTTCTGGAATTTCTCATTCTCCAACACTCAACGCATCAGTGCAACAAAGCCTGATATTTTCCTATAAGATCTAAAGAAGAAGATCATTTACGTGATTGAATTCTCGGCACCAGCCGACGGTAATATTACGGCAAAGGAGGAAGAAAAGCGGGCGAAATATCAAGCACTTCTTTTCGAGCTCAACAGGCTCTATCAAGGCTACAAAGTCCATCTTGTCGTTCTCATAATCGGCTGTCTTGGAGGTATGAAAGCTTTATTTCTTTGTCAGCTCAACAAAATCCCGGCTTGCCAGCGTCAGGCTCAGTCCATCGCGAACCGAATGCAAAAGGCTGTTCTTGTGGGATCACTTCATCTGGACCATCAACACTGTTCCACATAACATTCTACAAAGATTGGTAGCTCTAAAAAAGTATCCAGAGGTAAAACTTTCATCTCGAACTGTGCCGTCTTCCGCGTGAGGTCATCCGTGGCTAGAAACCCGACTCCAAGGAACAGTGTTGTACGAAGTCTCTTGCGTGAATTTCCAGCTCTTGCTTACCTTCTGGGATAGAAGGAGCAGGAGCGAATGACGTACACGTTCCAGTTGTGTCGGTATTGGTTGCTTTAGGGAACCATGATCGTAGCTTCCGGAGACTACAACTTCTCATACAATAATGTTAAGCTATTAGTGCATACCTTATTTGTAAATGAAACTAACCAAAAATCAAGTTATCACAAAGTAAAAATTGTTGAGCAACACGTAAAGAATATAGAATACTAATAATAATAATAAACCTTTCTTAAGCAAATTCAACACAGAGGTGTATAGAAGCGATTGTACAAGGGTCTTCTTAAAAGACAGGGATACATCTGAAGCTGCTTCTCAATCCAACCTCATATAACTAACTTACAAACTAACTTAAAGAGTAAACAAATAAATTGATTATAAAATTGGTAAATTTCGGTGAGAGGACCTAATAAATACGACATCTTCCAGCCTGATAGTTCAAATTTATTGAAGAAGGAATCGATTACGTTTCGGAAACACAGCTGGTTTCCCTCATCAGATCTGTATAAAAAACGTATTAAATTATAAGATCAATGCAATATAATGTGATAATCGGAATATATAAAAAATATAAGAATAGAATAACTTAAATAGATTAAAAAATATTCCATGGAATTTCCTAATGTGTGAGTTTCATGTCATTAAAAGAGAAAAACTTTTTAGATAAAGCTAGACAACATATATTAGGTTGGGTTCGAAATACATGAATAATGTAAACGAGGTGCAACCAGAACATTTAATAGAGACATAAGTAGGAAATTAATTTTATACTTGTAGAAAGATTTGTAAGTTTGTATTTATGTAATGAAACTATTGTCAAACTATGACAAAAGGTAATCTTTTGTGAAAAATAAATTTTTGTGAAGACGGAGCGGTATATCCCGTCTCTATCTTGGAAACATTGTGTAAGAAGGGTCAACGTCAGTAACAAAGCTACTGTACTATATTTGCGCCAGTTTTTTTTTAGTTTTTCGGGGATCTTAATTATATGTTCGTTTTAATTAAAATTAATGATATTGGAGTTTCAGGTGAATTTAGAGAAAATCTGTTATTTAGTTATAAATTCAACAATTTTATTATAAGAAGTAGTAAACTAATCTAAACCGGTAACTAAATTTATGCAAGTTGTACCATCTTTTTTAATGAATTTGAACTATCAGTCTGGAGGATGTCGTATTTATTAGGTTCTCTTACCTAAATTTATACATTTTCCCAGTCGTAAAAAAAGAAAATGTTATTCTTCTTATAAATTTGATAATAAAACAAAAATAAAAGTGATGAAATTATGTTACAAAGAGTGGCAGATAATCGCAGAGATACCGTAAGTGTGCCGACCGGACTTGGCTGGGAATTACGCTGCACGTATAGGAAACTATATCTATAATATTGACTTAAAATCTTTATTCACTCAGGTGACATTACGCAGTTTATTGAGCGATTCCTCTCTCAGGGAATGAACAGAGTTCGAGTTGGTGGTGTTCCTGAGATCATTAGGTAGGCGCGGCAATATAACGGAGAACGTATATTTTGCTTTTGTGGATGTACTTGAAGTTACGGACGTTCATATGAACGAATTTGAAAAAAAAAATTTTCGAATTTTTTTTTTGGCTTAAATCAATCAGAAGGGCGAAAAATAATATTCTGTTGGCAAAAATGGTGGAAAAATAATTTTTTAAGGGGATAACTACCCTTACACATCATCCATTATTCAGACCTGCCTAATACAAGTTTGATTGTCGATATTTGAAAATATAAGAACGTCAAAAATCCTCTTTTTTTATACCGCGAATTATAAACCAGATGAGAATGTTCGGCAAACCCCTAAAAACTACCCTTATGGTATGCAGACCTAAAATGTTAAAAATGACAAGTTTGATTGTCGATATTTGAAAAATACAAAATTACAAGTTTTAGCGGTTGTAAAATTTTAATCCTCAGCAGATGTCAACTGTTTGGTTCTAACCTAGCTACCTGATTCCTGGAAATGGTAGGCCCTGCCGGTGGGGCCCATACTTTATAGAGGTCGGAGTATAATGAACAATAAAATTTGCAAACGAAAACTTTTGCAATTTTGACCCTGGCAAATGTCCGTATATCTCCAATGTCTAGCTGGTGAGACGGAACCAGACATGATGGTCTTCAAGACATATTGAAGACATTCAAGACAAAATCAAGACCAAACATTTTTACCCGGGGAGGTTGTTAAGTTGTCGAAAGCAGTGCCAATCAAATCAGGACAAAATGAAATAAAGTGAGCAGGTTATGTTTACTCAATGCATATTCATATTTATCCATTGCTCACATATTTCAATGTTATTGTTTAGTTTTCTTTGTTTTGTTTTTTCTTCAGTTTCTTTTCATTGGAACTAAAATGCACGGTTTTGGAAAGAATAATAAATATATTTAACAACCTCTAAAAGCGGCTTTCGTACGACGATCACTTTTCCACAGTTTGTTTTTATATTTAGGAATAACATTTTTAAATAATATATATCTATACACCCCAATGAAAGGATCCCGAGTTAAGGGGAATGCCCAGTTTATAACTATAATGTAAGGAATAACGAACAAATTATTGATAAGATACATATTGTGCGTTTCTTATAGTTTACGGTAATTCGCAGGGCTGCAATTTGCCATTGCAAGGCAACTCTAATTCTAATACTAAGTCGTGAAAGTGTAGGTGATGTATTTCAAAACAAGCGATACATCTATAACGACCGTCGACATGTACATATAAGGAAAATTCGATTTAATCAGTGGCCCTAGCACTTCCACTTCCGTACATTATACTTCATGGTTCACAGAAATGGTTTACTCGGCTCCGACAGACGAACTTTTACGATCATTGTCGTTAATAATTATAAGTCTAACGAATTTCGAAGATTGACACGAAATCGAATTCAATAATACAAATGACAAATGGCCGATAGAATGATTTGAATTAGACAGCTTCTTTCGCTTGTAAAAATAAAAATTTTGAAAAATTTCGTAAAAAAATTGAAAAATCTTCAAAAAATAATGGAAAGATTTTCTTTTAGAAATTTACAAGCTCAGGATAATTTCACTTGAGATCAGAATGTTTAAAAATAGCAAAAATTGAAAATTTCCAAGAAAAGGTCCTTGTATGACCTTTAATTGAACGTTTAAATACGTCAGACGAATTTACAAGTGAATTTCATAAAAATAACATTTTTGTTGCAAGGTCACCTTAGTTGATCTCGATTTACCTTTATACGCGTATAATACAACGCAAAGTACAAAATCTTAATTTTTCATAAAAAACTCTGATACTTTTAATTGAATTTATGACTAAGAAAAACTAAGCTTTTTGAAAAGTTGCATACATACGTATGTAAATCTAAAATCTTTTGAAGCGAATCAAATGGATTTTTGAAATGCTAAAAAGATGAATCTTCGTTTTATTCAAAGACCTAACGAGACCGTTCCCGGCGAAGCAGTTATATGATAATGAAGGCTCGCAAATTCTTTAGAACGAAGTACGGAAGTGATTCGAGATAAACTTTCGACTTTCAATTCCACTTTGATAAGTTTTAAACCTTACTTTTGCGAAATGTTCTTAAACAGTTTCGAAGCTGTTTCAGTAGAAAAGGGATACAGATTTACAGCATACTGAATGTCATACTAAAGAAATTCCGAAACTGATTTACAAGGATATTTCACTAAATTGATCAAATAAATTTCAACCTTTCAATATAAGTTTGGATGTTTCAATCGCAATTATAATAGAAAAATGGGCAAAGGCCAATGACACAAAAATGTCGTTTACTTAAAAGCAGTATATCTATTTTAAAAAGTAATTAAATAGCCCAGGTAATTTTCTATTATCAGCTGCAGTTTTGGCTAACACAAATACATCCTATTTTTTTCTGTGAGAAATTTCCGAGAAGTTATGCACTTCTTCAAGCAGGGTGATTGTCTGGCCAAGTCGACGCCTGTTGACGGCAGCCCACTTACCACGCGCGCAATGTTCGTCTCTGGGTTAAAGCCCCGTGCAGGTTGTGATATGCGCGATAGCTATCGATCGCCTTATCTTATCCTCTTGTCAAATTATATGGCTCAAGGTCACGCCATTGTCACCCTCGACCGCGGAACGAAAGCCTTTTCCCTAAGCGGATGTGCAGGTTCGTGGCCTTCAAAACAGGGTGACTGCAGATAACGAATGTATGTATATAAAGTGAAAAATTCTAAATCTACTGTTAAAAATTGTTAAACATCATGCACGCGCACCCACGTCTCTACTACTTTTGAAAACTTATTATTCCATTCTCATCCAAATGAGAAGGTATTTTATTATTAATTGAATGTTTATAGTCGCATGAACTGCCAGGGTCATTAGTTGGATCATCGAATGATCTAATCTTTCTTTGTATTATTTTTGTTCAACGAAATATTATTTAAATACTTGTTGTGTTTACTATCGACAGTCATATGATGAAGATTCACCAAACATGAACTCATCGCCTTGCTTTTTTGACCTCCGTTCGATAGGGAAGAAAAAGTATAGGTAATCGGGACCTTTTCCCTTGCCCTCTCACCTTTGAACGAAAGGGACGGGGAGAGCAGGTAAAGGGGTGGTCGAACAATTTTCACTTCACTTGTAACTCGAACATTGAACAGTGTAGACGAATTCAATAGTTAATAAAGAAGGATCTTTTCGCTATAAAAAAACCTTTCCTGGCGGAGATATTTGGTTCTGACCGCGTTTTACCAACATTTACCGTCATGACGGTCAGGATTGGTCATGACTGTGAAATACCGAGCAGCGCCCATCCCTAACCTCAATGTATGCATGCATGCGTACGTGCGTCAATGCATGCAGAGGTGTAAAAGCACCCTTATGTCTATTCTCCATGCTCCATGCTTTTGCTTGTAAAGAATGATGGGAATGAAGTGAGGCGATGTTTATACAGTTTTGCGGGTTAAATAAAGTGTGAAAGCCTGGTTTGACGTGCATGAGAAAATGAACGCTACGAGCCTGTATGTTTCTACATGTCGGCTAGTTTTACAAGCAGACGTCGAGGATTCGAATTCATGGACAGATTTGTACAGGCTAGTTCCTTACTTGAGGCAAAGCCTCAGCTGTACCGTTTGTTCGAATCTTTTGATCGAACCACACACACCGACAGAAACCAACTGTCAACACCACGTATGCCGCGGTTGCAGAGGCGGCCGCAAAAAACTGAAACCTTCTTGTGGCTGGTGTAAGGATTATGACAAATATCTCGAAAACGTGCAACTTCGAATACTCCTCCAGTGTTACAAGAAACTTTGCGAATACTTGACAAGTACGAAAATATATGACAGTTTAAAATCACCAGTGTCTTCCAATAACACAGGAGCAACTACGATGGGGGCCAGTAGTCTGATTGAACTAATTATGGAGGGTGCGGGTTTTAAAGATGAATTTAAAAGCACCGCCGGTTTATCGAAATCGGCGTATAGCATTTTACCTTGTGTTTATACAAGCAGTACGTCCACACAGACCCAGGGGAACGTAGTTCAATCTTCAGAAACTATTTCACAGAACAATCCTGGTATGTTATTTTGTATAAACTTATTATTTAATACCATAATGACTATATTATACGCGTACTGTGGCGCGCGCTAAACATAGCATTGACAGTCAATAATACAAGTATCAAAATGTGCAATTTTTAATGCTTTTGCGGAGTTCAATTGTGCAGGCTTTACATTTACATAAAATTATAAACTAATTCAATTTCGAACTTGTATCAGTATTTAATTGGTAATTTTTACAAAATATATGACGTTTCTTTCTATCAGCTTTAAATCATGTGTGTTATATAGCATAAACATAATAAATAGGATTTAATTCCTGTTTACTATGTTTATTTTAGTTTTGAATGTCTCCTTCCGACATTTTTAATTTTCACTGCTAATTGCAAAACCCGGTCTGTGACAGTGAATTTAGTTTTTGACTGGGTTTTGAGCGAGAATTTTTAAATCATCAAATCACTTCAAATGTTAGGAACCAGATATCACATGGGTGACCACAAAGAAACACTTTTGGGTTTCTTAGGAGCGAAAGGCAAATAACGGTAGTTTATGCGATTGTAGAAGCCAGATTTTTTTTTTTTCAATCTTAAACAATATTTAGAGGTGGCCGATCGTCTTTGAAGTTCTTATATAATTAACATGGACAAAACCAACTTTTTTTCATTTAAGATTTTTACCACGAAGTTTCCACTTTTTAATTTGAACTTTTAATATGTTGTTCTTCAGGTCCTCAGCATCCATATAAGAGCATTTTTTAAATGAAAATTTCATAAAAAATATTAATTACGGTTGCTTGAAAAGTCTCATTTTCACTGTTTTCTACTGCTTTCAAAGCCTAATAACGGCCCTAATATTTTATATCTCATACTGAAATTTTTAGAATATTTTCCTCGAAGGTTGAAGATCACATTTTTTGAAAAAGCAGATTAGGAAAAATATAAATAAGCCTAATACAATGAAAGCAAATCTGAGTAAATTTTTTTAATCTGACAGGTCTACGAGTTAAGCGGTTTAATTTTCGGGGCGGAGCGCTCATCAGATCGGCCATAAAAGTCGATCACAGTGGATCTTGACACCATAAACTCATAAAGCAGACCCTTTCACGGCAAAGCGTTCTACAGTTATATTTCCTTTTTTCAGAAAAGTGAATAATAATAATTCAAGGGACGCTAACTAATCCTGTTGTAAAGTCACATCAATGAAAAGAGCTGAGATTGCACTTTTACGATCGACTCTTCACTTACCGAAATTCTCAGCTTTTGCAATGGCAAAATTCAAAGACGATGGGCCACCTCTAAATATTATTTAAAATTAAACGAAAAAAAATCTGGCTTCTACAATCGCATGAACTACCGTTATTTGCCTTTCGCTCATAAGAAAACAAAATGTTTTTTTTTCTGGTCACCCTCATGAACATATGCAACGAGTTCCACTTTAAGTTCCTTTCAGTTTGCTAGGTTTAATTTCTAACATTTTCAAGCATGAAATCATTCCATTTACAGTGTGTAATTTTAAGGTTGCATGTAAAAAAATCGATCTCAGGTAGAATTTTTTTAAAAAGGTGCTTTATCGAGATAGAATGATTATTTATATGCCAAACTAATTTCAAATTTTTCAACCGTACCGATGCGGAGATGATTAATGTCAAAGTCGACTACTTTAACACGTAATTCATGGGCAATGTATAAGCACTCTCCATATTTTAATTTATAGTAATTAAACGCTTGCCCCCCTCCCCCCCCTACCCTGTAACAAAAGTTTTGGTGGGACTGACGTTACAACTATGACTCTCCACCATACGACGAATCGCTTCTTAACTCGGACATGATTTTCGGTTCGCAAAACAAAATACACGCATAAAGGTGGTAGTTGGGTGTACAATATAAACCATGAATAATACAAACAATAAAATAGTTGATCGAAACAGGCTTGGTTATAAAATTTCCGCAAACAGTTCATACATTTTTTGTATGGTTCAACAACATGGTCTCGCATGTTATTATTATTATTTAATATACAGGGCGGTGTTTTATAACATGCAAGACACTTGTTTGCACACTTATGCTCACTGTTATGCCGGTACCCTTTATTGCACTCGAGGCAAAATAACCGATTTGAACATGCTCCTGTCAAATTTAAAATGACATCGTAATGACCTCTCTCTCTATAGTATAAAATATGAATAATGGTTTCGACCACCCCACCGGTCTCATTAATCATATTTTTACCATTGAAAAAGGGTGGTTCACTACCTTTGGCAAAAGTGTCGACTTCAAAAATCACAAGAGCTATGTGGTACCGCGCGAGATAGCGTTGGAAAAGGGTTATCTCCTCTACACCACAACCTTCCGGTGGAATTGTGACTCCGGCTTTTCGCACAAGCTCTTCGGCCGCACGTTTCTGACGACCAGCCGTTTTTTTGCGTATTCCATCCCATTTTTTTTATAATCACGAACGTTGTTCTGCCCGCGTTCCCCATACACCCGCCCGACAACTATGGCTCGCGGAAGACACAAATTGTCCGCCTCACCGACCGTACACATGGATTTTTTCCCGATATTATCATGCGTTAAATCGGCATGACCTGCTCCAACCGGCATTTCCACGTGATCAACCACGATGCGAAAAGTGTCATCTAACGTAAATTCTGCCGCGCTCTGTTTAATACAAAAAACCATAGCCCACATAGCTTCGAAGCTCAAATCCTTCACATAGCGGAGAGCGTGACCAGCCGCGCCTGGAGTCAAACCATCCGCATAAAATTTGATTCCAATTTTATCAGTCGGAGGATAGGTTTTCACCAATTAAACGTCTCTAAAAGCATTTTCGAGCCAATCGACAGGAAACACGCTCTCATCAGGGATTTTTATTTTAAATTTTAACTCACGCGTGTTAAATCTAAAAAACGGGTATTTTTTATCACGATCCTCTAAAATTGTCAATTTGCTACCATGCGGGGGTGTTTCTACGTTCAAATTTCTACCATGACCTGTTTGAATATCCTCCGCAGCCAGCGCATCCGATGCATCCAGGGCATCCTGGACATCCATAGCCTCCTCCACGTCCTCTCCAACCCTCGCTACCGTCGGGGATAAAGGCTCCTCCACCGTGTCCTCGTCGTCCTCCTCCACCACCCTCTCTGCACGATTTTTTGTGGCGATACGGAGCATATTGGCCACTGTCTCCCGATCCAGTGCCCTTGACACGTCAGTTGTATCACGTACTAGAAAAATAATATAAATTGAAACTTTGGACGAGAGAGAAATTAAATAGGACTATTGTTTATTTTAAATGTAATTTAAAATAAACCAAGTATTGTTTACATACCATTATTAACATTTATGCCACTTGGTCCTGCCTCGAAGTTTATGAGGGGTAGGTCCCGGGTTTTCCTCCTTCTGATAATAGGAAAAAGAGATGCTCTTTCTCGCGGTGCCTCCTCCTCCTCCGTTTCATCCGCCTCCTCCACTTCCATTGCTGACGAATTGGCAACAGTTGTATTAGAATCTGTTATAAATTGAACAATTAATTATAACGAATTAATTAAAAACGAAAATAGAAGAGAAATAACAATTTTTATTATTCATTTATTATTTATCATTCACTATTTATTATTAATCATTTATCATGTATTATTTACTATTTATTGTTTATTATTTGTTATTTGTTATCAACTATTTACTGTTTATTATTTATTACTGATTATTTATTATTCATTGCTCATAATTGATTATTTATTATTTGTTATAAACTATTAACTATTTACTATTACTCATTCATTATTCATTATTATATTTATTATTTATCTCTATTTATTATTTATCATTCAAGGCATTCAGGATATAATAAAATATTTAGAGATATGATTAAGGTTTTTTTAACCGCTTTTTGAAACAATTTTTCTTACAAAATTTATTTAAAAATTTTTCTCAAAACATTTTTTTCCAACATTTTTTTTTCAACATTTTTTTTCAACAATTTTTTTCAATAATTTTTTCCAAAAAATTTTTCTATCAATTTTGTCAATAACTTTTTTTCAAAAATTTTTCAAATTTTTTTTTAAATTGTTTTTCAAAATTAAAAAAAAAATTTCAAATTTTTTAAAAAATTTTCTTAATTTTTTTTCAAACAGTTTTTTTTTTCAACTTTTTTTTTCAATTTCATATTCAACCTTTTTTTTCAAACAAAATTCGGTTTTCAAATTTTTTTCAACCAATTTTTTTTTTTTAATTTCTTTAAAAAAAATTTTTTCATAACATTTTTCACAAAATGTAAAAATATTTCATTTCAGGATTCTGTTGAGACTTAAATTTTCTCACAATTTTAATTGTCAAATGTATTGGTATTAAAAAAAAACAGGAAATAACGGAAGTTTTTTTATTTTTTAAATTTACTTACGTGGTGGTGCGTCGAAGTCGGCTAGTTCAGTCATATTTTAAGAGATTCGCCATGGGATGTAATCTCATCTGGCGAATCAATCTGCTCAGAGATCCCACTTCCATTTTTTGTAAGTTGTTTACACCCCAAGATCCCAACACTTGACATTTCACAAACTCCACGTATTCCCTGTGTGAGAAGAAATTTTGACTGAGACATTCGTTGATGACATATGCCATTGTATGTATATACTCACACATCCTTTTAAAAACACTTTCGGGAGTCTCCGGGGTATCCATGTTAGCCAACACTTGGTGCCAAACAACGACTATTTAAGAAAATAGTTAAATTTTTAATCAAAGAAACGAATGCAAAATCTAATAGTTCATATTTCAATGAGAAAATATTCACATTTCGAATCAAAAACAGTTGGAGCAAAAAAAAAAAAAAAAAACAGAATAGTTGAATCCTTAATTTTCAACCAAAAAGTTATTTATTCATCAAAAAATAGAATGGTTGCATTTTCAATTTAAAAAATTGATTTTCCACCTTAAAAACCCGAATTTTCAACGAAATAGTTAAATTTTCAAGCCAAATGATGAATTTCCCATATGAATTCATAATGAATTTCAGTCAAAAAAATTAATTTGGCTTCAAAATTCAACGATTTGGTAGAAAATTCTACTGTTTAGTTGAAAATTAAGTTTTTTGCGAAAAATCGATATTTTTGGTTTCAAATTCAAATATTTTTATGAAGATTGAACTATTTGGTGAAAAGTAAACTTTTTTGTTAAAAATTCATATTTTCGGGTTGAATATTGAACCTTTTTGTAGAAAATTTTTTTTTTTTGCCTCGAAAGTTCGACAATTTGGTAGAAAATTCTACACGTTTTAAAGAAATTTATATATTTGGTAACAAATTAAACTATTTGGTTTAGAATTACCTATTTTTTTGGAAATACGTACTTTTATTTGAAAATTAATTTATTTGATTATAAATTACATTATTATATAAAAATTTAATTATTTAATAAAAAATAACTTTTTTGTTGAAAAATTATATTACTAAAGTTTACAACATAAAAGTTTATCTTTTAATTTACAATTTAATAAAAATTTATATCGTCTAAACATTTTTTTTTGAATCCACAAAAAAATGAATCCATTTTTTTTCTTTCTTTTTTTTCAAGAAGCCCCATGAAGTGTAACACGTGTTTCTCATAAG